>JAEANM010013122.1:0-14531 GCA_017656035.1 Myanophis thanlyinensis | reverse complement strand
AGGACACCATGGCTGGCTCAGGAATTCTGGGAGTTGAAGTCCACGAGTCATGAAGGAGTCATAATTGCCCACCCCTGCACTAGGACACCATGGCTGGCTCAGGAATTCTGGGAGTTGAAGTCCACGAGTCATGAAGGAGTCATAATTGCCCACCCCTGGCTTATGGCAAGCCTCTGCTATTCTTCTTCTAAAGCAGATAGTGTAATTCAAGAATTCCAAGGCAATACCAAGAATCCATGGGGGTCATGCAGGCTTCAGAAAGAGTGAGAAGGAATATTTGGGAATTGTGGAAGGACATTATTCTCCGCTGCTCCATGATGAAAGCTGGCATTTTTCAATTTATTGCATACACTTGAATCTGAATTCCATTTACTTTAATGAATGCATTTCTTTTTTTCTTTCTTTTTTTTGCAGGCATAAATGGAAGACTGGAAGAACGGTGGCGGCCTAAAGGACGTTAACCTACTTTAATTAAAAAAGCACAAAGATGCTGTCTCCTTGCAAATTGCAATTGATCTGAATCGTTTTAAATGGGCACAGCTTTGAAAGGCATTGATTTTAATATTAAAAAGGCCCTCCTTGTGACAAGGATTTCAAATTAGAAAAACACCCGGAACACTTTTGGAGCCTTTCATATAACTTACAGTGCAGGATTACTATCCATATAAATATCTATTTTTATACAGAAGGCACAGCTGAATACTTGTATCATGATTTATGAATACAGGTGTTGGATCTGTGAAATGTATTGAGTGTTTTTTTAAATTGCACAGAAGGGAAACTCATGGTGAAGAAAAGATGATTATTACAGCAGCTTTCGGGGAGTTTAAAATACGCCATATATATAGGTAGTCCTCAACTAACAACTGAACGCAAAATTTATGTCTTGTTAAGCAAGACAGTTGAATTTTGCCGCATTTGATCACTTTTCTTGCCACAATTGTTAAATGAATCACTACAGTTAAGTTAGTAATATGGTTAAGAAAATCCAGCTTCATTAACGTTGTCAGAATGTCACAAAAGGATCACATAATCTCGGGATACTGCAACTGACACAAATATAAGCCAGTGGGTAAGCATCCAAATTTTGATCCATGTGATCAGAGACGCTGCAATGGTCAGGTGAAAAAGGGTCATAAGTCACTTTTTTCAATGTATTGTAACTTCAAATGGTCACTAAATGAATGGTATAAGTCAAGGACTACTCGTATAAAACTTTCAAGACATGTATCAAAATGATTGAAAAATAGTAAAGCTCCAAAAGGCTAACATACCAGAACAATTGAATCAATTATTCTTCGATAGATTAGGTCAAGGATACAAACCTGTTTTATTTCTCAGTCTCATCAGGTTTGTCCTTGAAAGGATCCAATGACAATAATAGGATTTCCAGGCCTACATATTAACAGTGGGGGCTAGATAAAACTATCACTTCAGGTGCTTATAAACCAGCATTTAGCCATTTATGCATCCAGAAGGGTTACCTTGCAAAAAACATATCTACATGAAAGTATCCTTCATCAAATGTATCTTACTCCCAGCATATCATCCTCCAGTATTTGCTTCCTTAAATTGTACTTTTATATGAAGACGTACTGGAAGAAAGTGCATAAGTCATGTTGGAAATATTTACCAGAGTTAAGCAAATAGTTAACTAGATTGGATACAAAAAGATAGGAAGGCAAGCAAAACAAGTGAGGTCTTTGATCTATCATCTTCTCTCAATCTTCAAAGGACACTTAGGAATGAAAATTATTTTGACAAAAAAAAAATAATCTTCCTTGCATTAAGATGGACCTAGCAAGTTTTCTTCAGACACAACATTTTCATGCTGAAGATTAAGTTACTGGAAGCACATGAAGCATACCCATTCTCTTCACATTTAAAAGCAGGCAACTTGGATACAACATACATAAAGAGGTCACACTCCTTTATTCTGTATCCCCAATAGGTAAATTCAATTTAGACAGATAACTGTCTTAAGCTGCATAAATCCTGACAACCACTAGATGTCAGTACAGAGATCCAGAAAAATCCCAACTTGATACTTCCGTTTAGATCACGGGTGTCAAACTCAATTTCATTAATGGCCACATCAGGGTTGTGTTTCATCTCGGAGGGCCGGGGGTGGGGCACGCCCAAGTGGGTGTGGCCATGGTGAGTGTGGCATTGGGGGGTGGGGGCACCTGTGGTGGCCAAGTGCTAAGGCAGGATTTCCCTGAGACCCACCCTCACTCTCATTATACAGGTAATCCTCGAGTTATGAATGTAATAGAGCCTGCCAATTACATCTGTGACCTGGGGATTCACTCGATTCGAATCATGTTAAATGAGCGTGATCCCTCCCAGCTTTCCCCCAGTGCATTAGTTAATCAAATGCACAGGTCATTAAATGCACATGAGGTATCTAAGGGTGAAGAAGAGCATGTGGGGCTTAGTGTTGAAGCAGGCCATCCAAGGCCTCCCCCCCACATCCACTGAGACATGCTCCCTTGGGATCCCCACAATTGCTTCCCACTCCCCATCCTGCCCTGCTGGGTCTCCACAGACTGGGGCTGCTTTGTTAGCATCCCAGATTCCACTTACTCCACCCCACCCCGTTTGCCATGGATTACTTACTTTTTGAAGCTCTCCAGTGGTCCAGAAGAGGCTGACCCACTGGCAGAGAAGCCAGAGTGTTTTATTCAGATGATGGCAAAGTTGTAAGTACAGGAAATCCAAGGAAAGCATTTTCACCAGCTTCTGGGTAAAAGGCTTAGGCTGGGGCTATGTGGCCACCAAGCCTAGGCCTGGATTGAGCCCAGCAGCTTCCAGCTTTGGGAATTGAGCCAGCAGCAGTAGCCAATCAAGGAGCTTGCTTCCTTTGTCTCATCAGAAAGAACTGCAAGCCCTTGATTGGCTGCCATGCCCCAATCCCTGAAGCTGCTCATTCGAACTAGCCAATCAGCAGAAAGCAGGCTGGACTCAAACTAAGCCTGTAGGGCCAGTGTTTCTCAACCTTGGCGGCTTTAAGATGTTTGGACTTCAACTTTTAAGATTTATTGATTTTATTTATTTATTTAAACTTTTATACCGCCTCTCTCCCGAAGGACTCAAGGCAGTGTACAGCCATCTAAAAACACAATAGGTAACAATTTAAAAACAAATTAAAAATTAAACTAAATTAAACTAAACTAAAATTAAACTAAATGTTTAAGATGTTTGGTCTTCAACTTCAGCTTTGCTGGCTGGGGAATTCTGGGAGTTGAAGTCCAAACATCTTCAAACCACCAAGGTTGAGAAACACTGCTGTAGGCCCTTCATGGCAGAGAAGCCCAAATCCTTTTATTCAGATGGGGAAAGCAGTTTTCCTTACATCTCACCTTCTTACAGCTTCACCGGCTTCTGAATGAAAATCTTTGGCTTCTTTGCCACGTAGGTCAGCCTCTTCGGCAGCTCTTTGAAAAGTAAGTACGGTAAAGCCATGGAAAATGAGGTGGGAAAGGCTGGATATGGCTCATTTTGGGCAGCAACACGCTGGGAAAGGCCTCTAGCCAGGGAAGCCAAAAACAGGGAGTATCGAACTGCTAGCAGTCAGCAAAATTAGCCTGCAGTCCTGCATCCTAACCACTGTACTGCCACAGCTCTTATGACCCATTTGTGACCAATCCTTGCACCTACAACCATTGCAGGTCCATGTCACGTGATTGTAATTTGGGTGCTTGGCATGTATTTCTGGTGGTAGTAGTAGCATTTCATAATCACCATTTGCAATCTTCACCTGACCTGTCTTCTGAGAAGCAAAGTCAATTGGGGGGGGGGGGAATGCTAGAATTGATTAATGGCCATGTGATTCACTTAACAATAATGGTGATTTGCTTAACAATCATGGCAAAAGAAGTCAGAAAATCGGACATGGACACATGATGATTCCCTTAATGGCTGTATTGCTTAGCCACAGACAGTCCAGTCACAATTGTGTTTGTAAGTTGAGATTTATCTGTAACATCATGAAACTTATTTAAGATAATCATCTTTTCAACATAGGATGTTAAAATTTAAAGGGGGGGAAGGACATGTGCCAGAAGAGGCACTGCGGGCCGGTTCTTTGATATTTCCAGGCTGGCCCCGTGGGTCAGATTTAAGCACCCTGCGAGGTGGAAGCTGGATGTGGCCCTTGACACCTCTGATTTAGATGGTGTTCCCTAAATTGGAAGAACATATTGCAGCTGTCTCCAGGGGGGCTTTCTATCAGGTCCGAAGGATCGCCCAGTTGCGTCCCTTTCTAGATCGGGGCGCTCTTCGCACAGTCACTTCTGCCCTTGTAACCTCCCGTCTGGACTATGCCAATGCTCTCTACATGGGGCTCCCCTTGAAGAGCATCCGGAGGCTGCAGCTAGTGCAGAATGCGGCTGTGCGGGCAATTATGGGAGCTTCTTGGAGCTCCCATGTTACATCTTTCCTGCACGAGCTGCACTGGCTTCCTGTGGCCTTCTGGGTGCAATTCAAGGTGTTGGTACTCACCTGTAAAGCACTCCATGGCTTGGGACCCAGATACTTATGGGACCGCCTGTTGCCACCATAAGCCTCCAACCGAATAGTACGCTCCCACAGGGCAGACCTCCTCAGGGTGCCACCGTCGGGCCGATGTCGCCTGATGGCCCTGAGGGTTCGAGCCTTCTCTGTGGCTGCACCCTCATGGAACGAACTCCCCCCTGAGATTCGGACCATTACTGACCTCCGAGCTTTCCGACGTGCATTGAAAACCCATCTCTTCCAGCTAGCCGGCCTGGCCTGACACCTCAGGGTTATTTTAATTTGTTAGTTTAATTTTAAATTTTATAGTTAATTTAATTTATTTTAACTTGTCTGTAATTTTTAAACTATCAGCGTATCTAATTATTTTAATGGGCTTTTAGATTTTGTTTATGTGTTTTTTACTTGCTGTACACCGCCCCGAGTCCCTAGGGAGAGGGGGCGGTATATAAATTCAATAAAACTAAAACTAAACTAAAACTAAATAAACACTGGATATTGCCTTCCAGTTTGAACTACTGGTGGTAACCTAATAGAACCGTGCTGCAATTTGGAAGTTTATTGCAAAAAGATACAGGAATTCTTTGAAGTTGCCTCATTTCTAGGGATCACATGGTTGTTGTCATTAATTTGTGGGGGGGGGGGGGGAGCAGTTTTTTGTATCCTTGCAGCAGTTTTCACCTGATTTTAATTGCAATTAATATTTGCCTTTAAAAATGTTCATTAAAAACTGTTCAGAAGAGAAGAAACACATTATTACTGTTATTTATTGAAGTTGGAGGTAGACAAAAAAAGCATTGCAAATAATTTACAATACGTACATTTAATTTACAACAAGGTTCTATTTACATTTAATTTTAAAAGGAAACAGTTGGGTTTTTTTTATTCCTGAGTTTCTCAGCATCAACAGAATTGATAAATAAAAGGAATGGCATGCTATATTTCCAAGTCAATAGTCATATCTTATGAAGGCTTATTTTCACCAGAGGTGGATTATTTCAATAATCATTTACCATTTTTCATACATGTTTCTTAAAGAAGTATATTTACAGTTACAGAAGGTTGAGTTTGGGATTCTAGATTTTTTTCACTGAAAGAACCACATACAGAAAAACAAATACAAAAGAAAGCAGTGCATTTAAATAAAATTCAGCACCCAGACATGCCAGGAAACAAACAGATTGTACGTTTTGCATGTAAAAACATATTGTACGTTTTGCGTATAAAAAAAGGTCCCTGTTTTAATTCATTTATCAAATTTCACGTAACACAACTAGGAAATATTGCTAGGTTAAACCCTTGGATTACCTGTGCCAGTCACAACAGGAAATATTGAACAAGAGAATCTAACAATCAAAATGTAATCTACTCTCAGTGCATATGAACATGTGTACACACAAACATACATTCCACTCCATGCTTTCATTTCAAAGTAAGAATGCTGAAGGAAACATTATGTTGTCTTGCTTTCTTCGCTTGTCATGTACTTCTTTTTAGAACTGACTAAATAAAACTGACTACTCAATGTTTTCCCTTGAAATCAAGTATGCAAAGTTCTATTGTAGAAAAACAAAGACCTCTAGAATAAACATGTTCAGCAATTTTTTGGCAATTAGATTATAATATTTCAGATAATCTCTGAAGAGCTGGTTGAAGGGATTTGGGCCACTGTAAGATACAGGAACTTGACTGTAAATTTTCCATGTTCATAGAGTCCATATTGTTAGCTGCGACGCTACGAAATTGATGCTCAATATGCACATTATAAGTTGTTTTCCGATTGAGTGTGAGCACACAGTGAAGAAAATTGCTGTATTTTTCAAATGAAAAATAGGTAACCTTTATATTAGGAAATCTATAAACTAGGAGGAAGAAAAGGGACTGCAGAGTTGTTTCTAGAGATAATCATGGGGCAGAATGAAACATTCACATAATCGTATAATCTCATTTATAAAGGCACTAGCTTCCAAGCAAATATTCAAAATGTAGGTAACCGGTTCTCAACAAGTGTGCATGGACTCAATTTATGCTAAGTACAGACAGTCCTCAACTTATAACCATTTAATGATGGTTCAAAGTTACAACAGACTTGGAAAAAGCAATTTACAATCTGTACTTTCACTTACTTATGTCTGTCACATCATCCCTGCAGTCATGTGATCCCAACTGGGCTGCTTGGTAATCAGCTCACATTGCTCACATGGTTGCAGCACCCTGCAGTCACGTGACTGCAATTTGTGACCTTTTGGTCAATTTCTGGCAAAAAATGCCCATTAAGAAAGCTGGATTTGCTTACTGATCGTGTGATTCACTTAACAATTGTGTTGATTCACTTAATGATTGTTGTAAAAATTATCATAAAATCAGATTTGATTCAATTTACAATCATAATCATTTACGATGGAAATTCTCATCTCAATTGTGGTTGTAAGTTGAGGACTACCTATAATTGGAGCATACCTTGAAAAATGTCATATAATAGAGGTGGTAAACATATGAATATCCATCTTGGGGAAAAAGTTTTGTTTCTATTATTTTAGGACTAAGGTTCTTTTAAGAGGGACTGCTGTAATTTGCAATATAAAAAGTTTTGAGCACAACGGCTTCAAAATTCATATTAAAATGGTTACATCTAATTTATAAAAGATTTGTACAATTACCATATATATATATATATATACATTTACATAAATATAACATTTACAGTCTCCTTTTTTATACAGTTTTAAACACACAACTTGAGGTTATACTACCGTTTCTTTTGACTCAGGCAATTGCAAGGGCTTAAAGTTTATAACTTCTTTATATGTGATACCTGGAAAAGTTAAAGAAACACAAAAATATTCATGTTAGATTCAGGAATTTTTTTAAAAAAATATTAAAACGGTACAGTAATCCAGATTTGACTAAAGGAGGAAAGTGATCAGGAGCTTGGTGCATGCAAGCATGTTATATTTTTTCACTAAAATAGTTTATCTTTTCTTGAGATCTCGTAAGTATATAAGTGTATTAACCAATGTCATCAGTAGCTTACATTTTGAGGTCTCCCATTTAGCTGTAGCTGAACTTTTAAAACATAATTTATTACATTCAATTCTCAAATGCCAGCAGCAATAAATTAATCTCATTATATAGAACACCTTGAATTTTGGGCTCTATTTTGTAAATATGAATTAGCCCAATTAAGGCATAGTTGTACATAGAGGGTTGATGATGGTAGTTTTTCCAGTTATATATTTCAGGTATCTTAAGCATCCAATGACTAGAAATCAAAAGGGTGCAGTTCCTTCTCTTCCTTCACTGATTCTCAGAAAAAGAGCCAATTTAATCTTTCTATTTTAAAAACCACCTGATATACAAAGTAGTTGATGATTTTCATGGCATGGAAGTATATTGCTTGCACACATAGCCTTGTAAGACTCTGAAAGGATTTAGCCACCTTAATGACTGATTAAAACACATTGGGACAGAAAAAATCTCCCCAATTAATTCCCCTAATGCAAAATTTACAGAATGCTGTCAGCAAATAATATTTTCCCCTCATGATAAGGGCAGTTTTAGTAATTACTATTTCAGTTATACCATGCCATTTCTGCTTTTAGAAGCTTTCATAGCTATTTACATTTATCCTTGCTGTTCTCTAATTTCTTACACATCCATGTGTCTTCAAGTCTATTGTAGAACTGAGCGTAGAAAAGACATTTGTCTAAGAGTTTGGAAAACTAATTGGAAGAGAGGGAATAATATAGGTCAAAGAGACAGAATGGAACAGCAAGGACAAAGAAGTACGGTATTTCTATGTGTCTCACATAATGCAGCAGATTCCACAGTTCTCCTGAATTATATTCTAATTAAAATGTATAAAAATCTATTTGAAGAATGTAGATAAAGTTTCCATTAGAAGACTGCCATTATTCAACACAACAATTCCAAACATACACTTCCATTCATCCAGGGGCAGATCCATGTTGTCAAAAGTGTCGTCATATTTCTCTGCTTGGTTTTCTTCGTCAGGATCATGAATGGTTTCAAAATAAGAATGTGACAACGCTTCACTTGCTGTTATTCTCTTCTCCGGGTCTAACACTAGCATCTTTTCCAAAAGATTTACAGCTGGATCAACAAAAGAGAAAGAAGGTTTTAAGGAGAAACTCTCTGGAAATAGATCAAGCATGTACTTAATATTTTGTGTAAGTTCTTCTAAAGATCATGTAGTTATTCAAAGAGCAGAAGCTCAAAAGAACTGTAATTTATAATAAAGTATATCTAACAGGAAAAGCTTACCTTTATTAGCCAGATAATCTGACAACTACAAAGAAATTATTGAACAAATACAGTAATTTCCACAATGAAATTTTCAGAGGGCACAAAAAAAATCTTGATTATTTTTTTTATGTAGGATAGGATTTTATGTAGGATTACTATCCTGATATCACAGTTTTCTAATATACTACATCCATCAAAACTGAACTTACCTGAAGGGTTTGCATTTTTCAAAATGGCAGCAAAATCTTTTTTCTGTACTTGTGGAAGGCTTTTGATATAGTTTTTCGCCTTAAAATAAATAGACACAAAGATTATTGGATATTAATTGTTTATTAATTCAGCAAATGATACCAAGAAAAAGTAATGGGATGCCATCAAACAGGGTTTCATTCCTGGTGAATATATGGGAAAAATGCACTTGAAGTTCCTAAATTAATTCATACACAATTTGTCTACTTTCAATAATTTGATTTTCTCAAACAAAGGCAGGCAAATCATAAATCTTGCAAATGTGTGTACACACACACACACACACACTTTTCCAGTCATGTCCAATTCTAGGGGGCGGTGCTCATTTCTGTTTCTTAGCCAAAGGAGCCAGCATTGTCCAAAGATGCTTCCGTGGTCATATGGCCAGCCTGACTATACACCGAGGTGCACAGAACACTGTTATCTTTCTACCAAACTGGTACCTATTTATTTATTCACATTTTGCATACTTTCAAACTGCTAGGTGGCCAGGAGATGGCAGAAGTAACGAAAGCTCACCCTGTCACACAGAGTTCAGATCTCACACCCAGGCTGTCGGCTTTGCAAAGCTGACTAGTTCAGAGTTTTTAACCGCTAAGCCACTACATATATCTATATACACATAAAGTCAGGTCCTGTGTTAATATTCTGAGCTGGCTATAATGAATTAAAATTTGGCAGAAATTGTTGATCCCCATGTTCAAATGCCTCTCTCAAACAGGACTAAAACAGATAACTTGTTTTTCAAGGATATTAGAGCTTCTGATTGGCTTACTACAGAAAAGCTTATAAGGCCACTACAGAAGGAACTGCTATGTACAGGTGGTTCTCAACTTACAACCATTCGTTTAGTGAACATTTGAAGTTACAACAGCACTGGAAAAGTAACTTGCAACTGAACTTTGCACTTACAAACACTGCAACTTCTCCACAGTCACTTGATCAAAATTTGGGCCCTTGGCAATTGGCATGTATTTATGACAACTGCAGTACCCAAAAGTCATGTGATTGCTATTTGTAACCTTCACAGCCAACTTCTGACAAGTAAAGTCAATGTGAGAGGCCAGATTCGCTTAACAACCAGGTTATTATCTTAACAACCGCAAGTGATTTGCTTAACATAAAGGTTGTAAAATTGAGCACGGCTCACTTAATAATTTGCTTAACAATATAAATTCTGATCGTACAATATAAATTGTGGTCATAAATCAAGGATTACTGTATACAATGTAAGTCCAATCTGTAGCGAAATCAAGGTTTACATTCCTGAGCCTTTTATTTTTGTCTATGTAATTTGCAATTCTTATTCAATTTATATAGCTATCCATCTCATCAGAAGTGATGTCAAAAGTCTCTATTGGATAGGATAAACAGTTTCCACCTATCTCTTTCTTTGATTTCAGATCATTTTCTTGCGATCATGTGACACAATTTGTTCTCACATCAAGCATACCTCACATAGAAAGGGAAAGTTCAGCAACATCTTAAGGGTGAAAGAATCACAATTAATTTAAAATTTTAAACATAAGGTGCCCTAAATATTTCTTTTTAAAAATTAGAACCACATAAAATTTCCTAGGATGTACAGCTTTTAAGATAGCAATCATTTATATTAATGGGGTATGGATGATTGTGAATAAAAAAAGTGTATAAAAAACCCAACTAAAAAAAGTTTCTAATAGTTTCTACCCAGATTTCCTTGGTTTGCTACTTTCTATGGCTGTGTTAAAAGAAAATCTCAAAACAGAACTAGTATACTTAAGTACCAACGAACCATCTATTTCAGATCCTGCTCATGTAAATTTGGCAAAAGCAGCAACTTACATCTTGGCTTTGTAGTTTCTGAACAAAATCCTGAGTTGGTGTACCTGTAACTTTCATAATTTCTGTAAGCTGGTCCAGATCTGAATGTCAAAGTCAGGAATCAAATATTCAATCAGCATGTCATTTTAAAAAATGATATAATTAATCTGATAGAAGATAGAAAGCTATGTTTGTCTTTAAACACTGATTCTCCATAACTCATTTTGAGCCTCTAAAAATGTCCATGACAGTAAAACAAAAAGAAAAAAAAAGATCAACTCAAAGGTTAGCTGCATCAATGCATATAAAATAAACTAAAATGCAATCCTATATGCCAAATGTTGGAACCAAAAATGTGACTTTCAACCTGCATTTAATTATATTTAATTTAATTAAAATAGAAGCCTGGTACAACAGAAGGACCTGAGGACCTTCCAGCGCGCATTAAAAACCTATCTGTTCCAACAGGCTGGTCTGGCCTAGTACTAATTAATTGGTTTTTTTTTAATTGGTTTTAAATTTTTAACATTTTAAATTTTAAATTAGGTTTTAAATCTTAATTTTGGTATCAGCCACCCAATTTAATTTAATTTAATTTAAAATTGTTTCAAATTGTTGTCTATTACTGTGTTTTTAGATGGCTGTATACCGCTTCAAGTCCCTTGGTAGAGGCGGTATAAAAGTTAAATAAACAAACAAACAAACAAATAAATAAATAAAATTGCAGTATTTCAGGCAAACTCTGGCCACAGCTTGGAGTCTGACCTTGACATGGCTAGATTGAGCCTTCCATCCTTCCAAGATCCGTAAAATGAGAATTCAGATTGTTGAATGAAACATGCAAATAATGCTTCTTCATTGTAAACTGTCCAGAAAGTACTGTAAAGTGCTACAGGGTGGTATATAAACCTAAATGCTATTGCTATAAGCTGAGACAAACTATTAATATTGCAACTTTCTAGGAAAGCTACAGACCTCCAAAGCTGGTTTGCAAGTAAATTGCTCAACTGATTATTTTTCACTTGAATTGATTATGAAGTGACTTACTTTAATACCTGAATTTTTGCATATTTTTCCAACTTAATGTGAAGCATTCATCAAGAAAGGATACGATCATTGCCTTTGAAAAGGGCCCTTCCCGTTACCATCTCAGCCATTATACATCCCACTGACCAGATATCCACTGAAACACAGAAAATGCATCCATTAAATTGGTGTGAGCAGCATCTAAATTCAACTCATCAATCAACAACAAAACTTTTAAAAAGAGAGAAACAACACAAAATCACTGTTTTGTGATCTGTAACTGAAAATGTACATTGTATTTCTACAATTTCAATAGCTCAATGCTTTTTTAGAATGTTGACAGTATTAGCTACGGCATCTTCTTTCTTTCAAAGTTTCTGTTCTTTAGCATTGATGAAGCAGCTAGGTATAATCTACATCAAAGCTGTCTGTTATGCCATCTCTTTATTACATTTTAAATTTTCATGTAATGATATAGTATCATTTCTATTTTGTCTGCTCATAAATCTTATGTTAGACTGAAAAAAAATTAACCAGGTCCAGTGAGTTCTATGAATCAGTGGACTATTATTTTTAAAAAATAAAAATAAAACATCTATAATTGGATTATTGCAAGATAGGTTTTCTGGAAGTACCAGCTTCCTTTGTCAGAAGTGCAATCAGCAGTAACTAATTCAATCATTAATACTGTAATTAATACTCAAAATTAGCGCAGAGAAAATAATTGTTGGTCTAAGTCTGCAGGATAGGAGGAACAGGAAATTGTGGGAGAGATCTTATGTAATCACAATGATAACACATGTATCTGACACAGGAATACATGTATGAAGGGCAAATACAGGTATTTGATAATGGTGATGGTAATTTTGATTTCAGAGTACGTGATGATTTGTGAGAGGCCAACATGGTGGAGTTTGCTCCAGGATGAGAGAGACTTACTTGAGGTTTTGCTTCTGGAACTTTGCCTGTGGGAAGCTAGCAAGGAAGGTTGCAAATGGCAATCATTTGACTGAAGAACACTGCAACCATTGTAACCACAAGCCAGTTGCCAGGTTGCAAATCACATGAGTGCGAGGATGCTGGGACCTGACAAAACTTTCAGAATCAGTTGTAAGTCTCCTTTTTTCAGCGCTACTATACCTTCGCTGAACAAATGATTGGTAAACAAAGAGTACTTGTAGCAGAGTTTTCAGGAGCTACATATAGCTACTTGACTGCCATATAGTAAGAATGACTGAATAGGAAAACCAGACAAGCAAAGTCAGACTGCAGAAATGGCAAAACCTTGAAACCCAAGAATTTCAGAACAAAGATGTTTCCTTCTAGAAATGTTATAGAAATTAATTTGCAAAAAGCTACACTATCTGTTGTTCAATTCTTTGCAATTTTGTTCAATGTCTCTGCAAATAAAAAACCAAGTTTTCGGGTTGGCTTACAAAGAACTCACAAGGAAGTTTTTGTAAAGCTGCTACTCTTTTGCAACAGAAGTGATGAAATTATATAATCAGTGGTTACAGAAACCGTAGTGCAGAAAAAGAGTTTTTAGCAAATACAAAAATTACCTGTTTGTGTATAATGCATCCAATTAAGTATAACTTCTGGAGCTCGATACCACCTAGTAACCACATAGCCAGTCATCTCACTATCTGTATGTCTTGCCAGCCCAAAATCTAAAATCTATTTTAGAGGAACAAAATATAATCAATTTTTGTTTCTAGAATTCTCATAAAAACATTGAATTGAAATGAGATTTGTTCATGTTAGAAAATATCCCTAAACATTTTCCTAAAAATTTAAACCTTGAAAATAGTTAAAAGAGATGCCTGACAGGCTACATTACATTTTGGTCACACTGCTAAAATACTTATTTCTCATATCCATATATTTTCTCATTACCCCTGTTCAATTTACAACATTATCCAAATAACTGATTGCAATGAAATGATACTCTTATTTTAGAGGAATGAAAATTGTTATTTGGATTTTGTATCCTCATTCATATTAAATAGCATTTTTGCAAGTAAAAGATAAGAATCTATTATCACATGCTATTTATTCAAAGATCATAAATGACATATTACATTTTTCCTGACAGTAGTAAGTGGAAATCCCAATTCACAAGAATTATTTTATAATCATAAAGGCAGAAAAATGAAACCACGTGAATTTGGCTTATTATTCATATATTCACAGCTACTGAGAAAGCTTTGAGTTTACTTTAGACCATGGCAATGAAGCTGGCAGAAACAGATTTTCTTCCCCCATTATCAGCTATTCCAAAATGCCACGCAAAGGGCCAAAGACCTCTGGCTCCAAGCATTACATAGGGTTCAGGGTTACTACGCCCAAAGTTGATGGAAATACAATTTGGAAATCAATCTCACTACTCATTACTGCACATACCAAGCCAATATGTGGATCCAACTCAATGCAATTTTTAAAACTACATTGTTATGATTGTAAAAGTGAAAAAATGAAATAAAGCACTTAAAGGTAATCCTCCACTTATAACCACAATGGGACCTGAAATCTTGTTGCTTGAGATATCATGTGACTACTTTATTCACATGATTTATTTATTCATGGAGCTCCCATGTTATACCTCTCCTGCGCGAGCTGCACTGGCTACCTGTGGCCTTCCGGGTGCAATTCAAGGTGTTGGTTCTCATCTT
>JAEANM010013121.1:0-14532 GCA_017656035.1 Myanophis thanlyinensis | reverse complement strand
TTTAACCAAAGATTAAAATACCCCGAGGTGTCAGGCCAGGCCGGCTAGCTGGAAAAAGTGAGTTTTTAACACACGTCGGAAAGCTCGTAGGTCAGTAATGATCCGAATCTCAGGGGGGAGTTCATTCCATAGGGAGGGCGCAGCCACAGAGAAGGCCCGAACCCTTGTGACTACATGAGGCTTTTGACCTCTACTTTATTATTATTAATATTTGCTAAGCACGTGTCCTAATTTTCCTCCAGGAGATAAAGAGCATCCATAGCACTTTTTCATTCCCTGGTGTAATTTGAGCTGAGAGAGAGTGATTTGCCCAAAATGGCTCAGCTTCTATGGCTGAGAATAGATTTGAACTAAGACCTCCCCAGTCTTTGTTCAGTACCTCAGTCATTAGACCAGGGGTGGGCAGTTACGGCTCCTCCATGACTCTTGGACTTCAACTTCCAGAATTCCTGAGCCAGCCATTCTCAGCCACGGCTGGCTCAGGAATTCTGGAAGTTGAAGTCCACGAGTCATGAAGGAGCCGTAATTGCCCACCCCTGCATTAGACCATATTTGTCCCTCTGTGTCCAGACATAGTGCTTGGTCATGCTTTCTTGGGCTGATTACCTGAATGGTTAGGAGAAGGAATTTGGTTTGCATATTGAAGTACAAATGTAATTATCACATGCTTAGCCTACTCAGAAACATTAGTTCTGCTCAGTTGGTCTTTCACCCAAAGTAAAAACACAAGAATGAAGAATAGCTATCTTAACAATAGAAAAAATGTCTTCACTGCAGAATCTAGAAATGTCTTATCCTATCATCATCCAAGTTCAACACCAAAAGATCTGTATTGCAGCACTACAGAATATTTAGGAGGAAGTTTTGAGCGTTCATCTTAAAACTCCTTATGTAAAATACTGCCATTCCCTGGAGTCTCTCACCTATTCCAGTCTCCTATTTTCAACATATGCAGTTAAGACCCTTCTATTGAGCTCCTGTAGGTTAAGTATGATATTCATGGATCTGCCACATGAGGAAAATGTATCAAGCATTTCAAGATGTACAGTAATACACTGTTTCTGGCAATTGCCCTAAGGAATCCAAGATAGTCACAAAAAAGCCTCCCAAAGTTTTCAGTCTTCAAATTCCCCAAATCCTACAAAGCATTTGTAATCATAGATCTTGTGCAAGAAATCTTGTGAGATTTCTTCTTTCATATGCTGGATCACACAAGATTACCAAGATGACAAATGTCAAGCTATTTTCAATGTTAATTTTAATTTCAATAACTGAGATCTAAGAAGAGGGACATTCTAGTGATTGTGGAATTATGTTATTGATGGGCTATATTGATTTCATGGCTTGATTTTATGCACAGTTTTGATGTTATATTTCATATATGCACCTTTTTTCTAATGAGCAAATAAGATAATTCCTATTACACAGAATATTAGAGTAGTATTGCATAGCTTAATGCCATGAAATACAAGCAAATTTCAGTCTCCTGAAATCAAAAAGGGAGGGTATGTCTTATTTACAGTATAAGCAGAGATCTCGTTGGCAGAGGGAACATGATATACAAATACAAATTTGATTGTATTTGAATGAATGTTCTGGAAGGACTGTGGTTGATCTGTTGCCCTCTTGGGTTTGTTGCTAGCTGTGTTTCTAGTATGGATGGTCAGCTCCCTTGGCTTCTTCCATCTGGAGCAATCCGTTCCTTAGCCATAATCAGCCATGCAATGATTCTTGCCAGCAATTTCTTTATTTTCCAGTTGCCAAGCAACCCTTAAAGAATACTTCACTGCTGCTGCACAGCTAGCTGAAGAATGAAATAAACTCTTGCAGATTGACTTTACTCTCTATTCTGTGACTGTGTTCAGTCACAAGCCTTGCACTACAGATGGTGCTGACCCGGTGCCCTTCTAATGTGTTGTACAATGGTTTCTATCATACAGGACAGCATGGCAATTTAACTTCAATGTATCTGGAGCATAATAGCCTGGAGATGTTTTTTTGAGCTTAAGGACTATGCTTGTTTATTGTCAAGCTGCAGCAAATAGTCCTTAATGGTGCCATGGCCATGTTAGTCTAGAGCAGGAGTGGGCAATTACGGCTCCTTCATGACTCGTGGACTTCAACTCCCAGAATTCCTGAGCCAGCATTGCCCACCCCTGGTCTAGAGCAGTGTTTCTCAACCTTGGCGACTTTAAGATGTTTGGACTTCAACTCCCAGAATTCTGGGAGTTGAAGTCCAAACATCTTAAAGTTGCCAAGGTTGAGAAATACTGCTCTAGAGTTTCATTGGTCTAGGCAGCCATTGGAACTCTCAGGACCAACCAGAGGAGCACACCTGATCTTTCTGCTCCATATTTTCAGCTCCTTACAGTGGGCATGGCTGAAAACACATGGGAATAAAAATGTTTAATTAAATAATGGTCTGAATAGCCTCGTCCTCATCTTTAGACATGCATATTTTAGATATGCACATCTTTAGATATGCATATTCTGAAAGACTGCAATGTAAAGGTTTTTTTTAAGAGTTGCTGCTTCCTACCTCATGTCCTAAAGCTGTTGTTTTACTCCTTCAGCATCCATTTTCCTACTTGAAGATCCAGGAGATGTTTGGCAGAATTGCAAAAGTATTTATTTTCACAATAATAACTTTAGACAGCCTTTTAGATTGTCATGGAACTATGAAGGAGATTGGATTTTGGAAGTCCAGTAAACTGATTGAGGGTGCTACGTATTAATCATCATGCACTTTTGGCTTTTGAGTACCACATCTGACAGTTTTTACCTCTGTGAAAATAGTTCCAGTCTTCAGTTCAGTCCTTTCCTTATATTTTAGGGGAGGGATACTCCTAATCCCAATATTCACTAATGCGACACCATTATCTGTATCAAGTATTTTCAGGTGCAGTATCACATTATAGTGAAGATGCTTCAGAGTACCTTTGGATTTCCCAAAGGGTAATGGTCTTTGAGGATAGAGGATACTCATACAGAACTGTGAGGGGCCCCAGTGGAGAATACCTCAAGAACTGATTGCCATGGTGTTGCAAGGAATCCCAGGGAGCATCTTCCTTGCTGTGAACCAGACCAAATAGAGCCAAGAGTGTCTCATGGTTGTCATGCATACTCCAACCCATAGAACTGTCATATTTCCACTAGCAATAACACTTATATACAACTTTATAGTGCTTTCCAGCCCTCCTTAAGCGGTTTACAGAGTCAGCATATTGCCCCCCAAAATCTGGATCCTCATTTTACCCACCTTGGAAGGATGGAAGGCTGAGTCAACCTTGAGCCTGGTGGGATTTAAACTGGCAGTCAGCAGAACTACTGCACTACTGCAGACTGCACTCTAACCACTGTGCCACCAAGGCTCTTGTACAGAAACAATGAACTCATTACAGAAACAATGAACAGTTCCTGGGAGGTACTCAGGCAGATAATTGTTTGAAGGTTACTTAGAATAGTGGATTGCCTCCTTACTAGCCTGCTTCAGATAGCCTTATACAACAGAATGTTGGCACATCTTAATCCAGCTTTTCTCATGAACAAGCTCCAACCTAGCTGCACTCACATCCTGTCCTTTTGTCCTATTTTATGACCTGATCGAACTACTGTGCTCTTCTTGTACCTCAAATGACATACTTTTCTCTCTCAGGATTGCCTGAACTGGAATTGGGAGTCAGTGAGCATCAATTTGGGCAGCCAGCCATGGGGGATCAGATCCCATGGGCAGATAATTCCATGGCTTCCATCAACAGAGGACCTATGACTAAACCAGATGAGTAAGTATAGGGGTGTTTTTCCTTAATAATTGGATATCCCAGGCAGTGATATGAGAAGTTTAAAAAGCCATCTAAAGTCGTCGTCCCCCATTTGCAGTATTGATGTGGAGTTTTTAATCTGGCGAGCAGGCCCCAAATGCATATGTTTGTGCAGGTACACACACACACAATCACATGCATGCACACACCTAGTACATGCTTTTGGTTTTTGTCAAGAAATAGCAGGAACCATAAAGCCGCATTTATTGTTCACTTCTGTTCAGTGAACAAGAAATGAAAGAATATTGATTAAATGCTGTTCTGTCACTAGGTAAAACTCAGGACTCGGAGGGATGATGAGGCCCTATTTCACAGAAATGTAAAGTCCTGACATTCATCTCACTATCTCGCAGGTTGAATACAACAAGAGACTCCCTCATCTTCCATTTATTAAGAGAGCAGCCATTACAAAATATCTTCTTGTGTAAGATAGCAACTTTCTTTAAGATCTTGTCTTTCATTCTTCATCAGGCATTCCTTTCTGATCAAAGTCCAGCCTGGGAAAAGATTGTGCTTTAGACAATATGGTTCCTTTGTCAAGTCTGAAAAGATGCTGTCTCAGGGTGCCACCCCTTATATATTTCTGATGGTTCATCCAAGGAAGTTAAGAATCTCAGAATTAAATATCCAGCTCAGAAAATCTCAGCACCTTACTTTACTTGAATTCTTCTGCCTAGCTCCCTAACTGAAGCCAAAATGTATCTGGTCACTGTTTTTTACTCCGTGTCCTCGTAATATTGCCTTTGTCTCATCTCCAGCCTGTAGCTGAGGCAGCTTAAAACTTGTCTTGAAATTTTTTTTTTGCCATGATCTAGCATGTTTCATTGACAATGTGGTTGATACTGCAATCAAAGATTAGTTTCTCCCAGGTTCTACAGGTCATTTTAGGCCTGCAGCCATGCCTTTCCTCCTTAGTCATTCAGGAACACCCTTCAGTAATTCATTTGGCAGCAGAAGAGAATATAAACACCTGACCTCCGCAGGGGCATATGCCTTCTTAATAGCTGAAGGCCACTTTCTGAAGCAGTTGTCAGGTTTTATTAGGTCTTATGTGAACTCCATACTCAAGCAGATTCAAAGCTGATTTGAAGAAGTGCTAACCCTATTTTTTAAGCATGGGTTTAGCATCTTTTGGAAGGGAAGTGATCTTTGGGAAGAGAAAGGAGGTGACATGAATTCACTAATCACTTTCCTTAATTTGTCCCATACTAAAACACTAAGGCCAGCACTCTCACCAGCCTCGTTTTTGAAACAGCATCATGGTTGGTAGTGAGACAATTTTTCTCTGAGCTCAGGGGCTAAAGGACTCTCTAATATAGTTGTAAGACTTTTCAGTCAATATGTAGTTGTTAGTTGTTCAACTTTTTCACACTACGCCATCTAGTGACATAAACTTGCCCACAGAATCCCTCAAAGGCTGTTTCCATTAAATAATAATTAATTTGGGACGTGGCACTGGGAAATTATGATGTACGTTTTAAAGTCTAATTGCTACTGTCCATGCTCCACCCACTTCCTTATTATCCCCTCTCTTCCAATAACCTTGAGTGAAGTCCTTGTATAAAATGAAGCCCTGCAGAAACCACTCAACCATTTTTATAAGTTTAACTGGAAATTCTGTGGAAGCAAACGTAACTCTTGGCAGAACGTTAGTTTAGGCAATAGTCTTGAGGGAGGACAGAAATCTCTCTTGCCACAACTCTTTGCCTCCAGCTGTCCTGTCTCATTTCCCTAAATACAAGCAACATGCTATTTTGGAATGGATGAGGAGTTGCCGCCTGCCAGGAAGAACCCAAATGCATGAGCTCTGAGTGAAAGAGGATTCAGTTACAGGTTCTTGGCCTCATGCCCCTGTTTTCCATTGGACAAGTTGCCTTATAGCCAAAGTGGAACTTGAAGCATGAAAGCTTTCCTCATCCTATTTGTCATTAATGAAATACTTACTTACTTACTTACTTACTTACTTACTTACTTACTTACTTACTTATTCAAAAGAGATGGTGAACAGGATCAGGGCAGTTTTCTGTCATCTATAAAGATCTGTAAGGTACCATTCAGAGGATTTTAGGAATCTAACTGAAGAAGTGAAATTCTTTCTCTCTCTTTTTTTTAAGTGGCGGAGAGGGGAGGGGAAGTTGTATAACTGGGTGAGGATGGGGAAAATTGAAGCATCTTGTTCCTCTTATAACAGATCCATTGTTTGATTTCTATACCATTTACTTTCATTAGCTTTCTTCTGCTCTCTTTAATTTCTTACGTTAATTAGATTTTGAGCCCTTTTAGAATATTTTTGAAATGATTGAGATTGAAATGCCTGTTTTCTTTTGTTCTGAGCCGGTAAGAAAGAGTGGTCTATAAAGTATAAATGAATAGTTAACTTGAATAGCTCAGTAGCCTTGGGTAAGGGAAACTTCATTATACAGTTGGACATTCTCCACTGTGTGTGTCTTGGCTTTGTTGTTCCAATAGCCTGCAATTGTTTGCTCTTTGAGCCTGTTTCTGGCAATGACATATTGAAGTCTTTGTTGTGTGAGTTCTCCTGAAAAGACTATAGAATAAACTGCTGAACTAAAATCTCTTCCACCTACCCTGCATTTCTGGATACAGTACACACTTTTAAAAAAAAAAACCTCTAAAATTGCATATACAAGTTGCACACAACTAAGACTATGGGACTGCTGACATAATCTTAATTTTTCATAAACCTATAGTAGTATTTTTGCGATTAGTCTTTTCTAATCTTCTAGGTCGTAAGGAAAATCCAGAGGGATGTGATTCTGTGAAGATGACTGAATGGAAATTTTGTGTCTTCTTCTATTAAAACCCTAAATAAATATCCATTACATGGAAATACAGTTTTCCTAAATCACAACAAAATTCCACTTAATCCAGTATTGAAAGATCAACCAGAGGCTTACAGGAATCCCACAAGCAAAACACAGACTCCCTATTCAATGTTTGTTTCTCCCATAACTTGCATTTGAAAATTAACATCTTTTTAAATAGATATTTCAGTGGAATTAGTTGTTGCATGAATAGTCTACCTCTCCTTAGGGAGTTCAAGATACATAGAACCACCTTTTTTTTATTCTCACAAGAACCCCGTAAGGAAAATTAGGTTTAGAGATAGTGATTGGCCCAAATCACCCAACTGGGTTTCACAGTCACAATGGGATTTGAATCGAGGTCTCCCCTATTTCAATCTATCTCTCTATCTAGTGGCTGTGTCATTAAAACTTTCACCTATAAATGTGTGCAATCCCTTTTTAAAGTGCTGTTTTAATAAAAAATCCAAGGGTTTACTTTAGAGAGTGCTATAGCAGCACTTTCTGGTTTAATGCATGCCCCCATGAAGGCTCCCAGTTTCACTAAAAGGTGTCTTTATTTATTTAATTAATTTATTTATTTATCGAACATGTACAAGATAACAACTGTAGGTGTGAACATAAACATAAACAAAGGAAGTAAATATAAATAAATGGGGATAGTAAGACAGGGACGGTAGGCACACTGGTGCACTTATGCACGCCCTCTTTACAGACCTCTTACGAAGGCTATGAGGCCCATGATAAATAGTTTGAAGTTGAAACTCTGGGGTTTCTCTTTTAGGTGCCAACCCTTCTTATCTGCTGATTGAGAGCATTTGCTTCAGCTCTCATATCTAACTTAAAGGGTATTAGCACTCCAGCCACAACCACAATGGTCTACCAAGGACTTTCCTTATTTCTCTGCTGTAACTGCTATTGTGAATATAATGCTTCCACAAAATATTTACCTCTTTTGTCCATGAGCAGAAATGAGCTGTGTTACACAGATTCTAACAAAATGATTTGTCTGAACATTTATAACGTACAATTCGAAATGCCGCACCATTTCTTAGAGCATGAACATTTCCGCAATGCCTACGTAAGATTTTTTCTATCCATAATTCCTGCTGACTGAATCAAAGTGATTTCTGCAACTGGGAAAGTTGTTCGTAAGTTGATTGCTGCTCTTCAGAGTTGACTTGCAAGGCATACATTTTGTTCTGGGGCACTTAGGATTTATATTGGAGATATGGAAGCTTTGTCAGCTCTAGCATATTCATCATTTTGTCCAGAATCAAACCACACTCACTCAGCAGTCTCTCTCTTTAATTCAGCTGAACACACACCACATACAACCTCATCCTTTATGAGCAGTTCATAAATTCTCCAAACTTACTACATGTTTGGGATAATATCACACATGATCTGTTTCTCTGAGTCTTAGTATAGAAATACATATGTCTTTCAAACATAATATTCTTTGTAGGAACAAAATACTCGGCATACTTACCTTCTTGCTAAATCAAAATATATATCATTAAATTACGTCTATCTCTTGAGCCTCTATATAACAAAATGCAAAACAAAGTATATTGTAGTCTCTCTTCTTTTCACCCATGTCTAATGTACAAATGAAATGCCTGAAGCCATTTCCCCCGATTTTCTGCAGCATGTCCAGTCATCACAAGGAAGTCAGGGGTTGGAAAAGAAGCCATTCAAATTTCCTATGCTTGTGATACCATGTAATACTTGCTGGAGAAGGCACTAAGCAGTTGCTATGCTAATTCATGATATAAAGATGAGATGATGCTAGCTTCAACAAATCAATTTATTCTCAGGAACAACTAGATAGACATGGCAGCCAAGTCACACAAATTATCTACAAGCAAAGTAAAATTTCCCAGACAAGGCAATATTGATCAATTGATTATGTGCCATCAAGTCAGTTTCAATTCCTCGTGACCAGATAGATATTTTCCATGACGATCTATCTTTAGTGTGTTTTTTTCCAGCCTCCCAACAGTATACTCATTGCCACTTGCTGATGGTCGTTGTCGTCTTGCATTTCCTTCCACCTTTCCCAGCATTAAAATCTTTTGAAAAGTCAGGTCTTTGCATCATATGCCCAAAGTAGGGTAATTTAAACCTGACCATTTGGACCTTGAATGAGAACTCTTGGTCGATTTGTTTGATGATCCATTTGGTGGTTTTCTTGGCTGTACATGATAGTTGCATGAGATTCTCCATGCCCAACATTCAAAATATATTAATACTCTTTCTGTTCTGCTTCTTCAAAGTCCAATTTTCACTTCCATAGAATGTCACAGAAAATACTATGGCTTGCATGATTCTGATCTTTGCACATATAGACACAGCATGATATTTACGGTAAATAGCTTTTCCAACTACTTTATGGACATATTTCTTAAGTGCTTCTTCCTTTGCTGCTGATGGATGGTTGTAAAAAGCGGAGGTTATCTACCACTTAAATATCTTCATTGCCAATTCTAAGGTTGATTGTTCTACCTGTTGTGATTAGGTTAGTATTCTTTATATTAATTTTAGTCCCATTTTCATGTACTCTTTGACTTTGACTCACTACCGGACACACTGGACCCCTACAGTTTGCCTACCATCAAAACCGCTCAACCAATGATGCCATCTCTCACCTTCTCCACACATCTCTCACTCACTTGGACACTAGAAAAGGGAACAATGTCAAAATGCTCTTTTTGGACTACAGCTCTGCATTCAACACCATAATTCCCTCCACACTCACGTCAAGCTGGAACACCTGGGACTCAGCCCACCCCATGTCAGTGGATCTCCAACTTCCTGACTGGGAAACCGTAAGAACACTCAAAACTATAACAAGAATCCCCTAACTTTCCTAATTATTCCTAACTTATTTCCCAACCTATTTTCCTATCTTGTCTAGACTATTATCTTGCTCTACTACCAGCCACAGTAATGGACAGTCACATAAGCATTTCACTGCATATCATACTATGTATGACTGTGTACATGACAAAATTTGAATTTGAATTTAAGTACTAGAACTTGTAACTCTTTGCAATTTCAGCTATCAGGGTAATATTATCACCATAATACAGGTAATGGATACTTCTTCCTTCAGTTTTAAAACCAGGCTCATCACCACCCAAACAAGGCTACAATACTAACTACAAGTAAAATCCAATTATCCAACTGTATAATAAGCCTTTACTGAATCAGCTGTATATACAGAAGAGGAATATCAGAAAGTTCACATTTAGGACAAGGAATACAATCTAACTAATAAAATACGTGTTAGAATGGGCTATTCCAGCGCAGAAAAACATGCCAACATCGCAATATCTTTATATGTGTGTTTTTAGGAGGGGGGGGCACTCTAAAGGCACCCTTATGTTTGGTGTGAGAACCCACTAAACTTGGCCATTGGTGGCAACAGAATGCCTGAGTAGGTAATGGTCACTTTAAGCTTTTTGGAAATCATACACTAAGTTTATACCATACAGTACTGATAGGCCACAGAGGCAAATGGGTTTTGGCAAAATGCCCATATGAAAGTGTAGTATTTTTCATGCCATAAGTCAACCATCCAAAGGGATTTGTGAACTTTCATTTTGTTTATATTGACATTCCTACAGCCAGTGCATCACTTCTCAGCTGGATGAGCTCTTATGCCCTCCCACCACCCCAGAAGGAAGAAATGATGAAAAAGCCCTTTTGGAACAACTGGTGTCCTTCCTGAGTGGCAAAGATGAAAACGAGTTGGCAGAACTGGATCGAGCTCTTGGCATTGACAAACTGGTCCAGGTAATGCGCAGCTCAATCTACTTCTGTATTTTAAGGTCTGATCTTAAGTAACAGATAAGAGGGTTTTCCAGAATTGGGAGTTTTTGAAGGGCAGGACTGGAGAATCATGCTAAAAAGAGTGCAATAATCAATGTGAGCACACACTAAAAAAATTAACATCTCTACAATATATTTTATGCATACCAAAAGCCCCTTTAATTTTTTTTTACTTATCCTTTCTTCTTATTTATTTTAAATATTTATTTTTATCCCCATTAAAAAGCTTGATGTTGTCTATAGAAAAAAAAAATGCAACTAAATTAAAGGCATTAAATTATTAAAACGATTAACAAAAATTTACATCAAGTAAATACAGTGTAGAAAACAAAATAAAGTTGATGAGATGAACATTAAAACAATAACAGAGGATAAACACAGGAACAGAAAATTTAAAAAACACAGCATTTAACCTATCTTTAAAAATCTGAGAGGTTAAAATAAAACTTTGTTTAGTTTGAAAAGAAATTCAGTAAAAATTCCTCCAGAGTGTCTCATTGGAAGAGGACGTTCTAAAGGGGAGATGGACTTCCACTGAAAAGCCACTGCCCTTTTACTCCCTGCACTTGAACATATAGGGGCACTAGGAGAAGAGCTTCAAACGTGTCTTCAGAGCCTAGGCTGAAATACGTAGAAATATGAGTTTGTCCAGGTATTGTGATTCCTCGCAGTGAAAGGCTTTACAGGTTAAATTCAACATGCTGAACTGGAATCAGAAACAGATTTTGCAGCCAATGAAAATCATAAACTGGTGTGACGGATTGATTCTTTCTGCTGCTTTCCTATCCCAGAATGCTGATTCTCTGAAAGTAAAAAGTGAAATGTTTTAACCTGGGTAGCTGTTACATTAAAGTGCCTTTCATAGATAAAGCACTAACATGGTAGCATTGTCTGAAACCTAATTGCTGATCAGAATGCTCAGGAAAAAGGAAAAAGCATTACATCTGATATAAATTCATGACCTTCGTTGTTGCAATTACCGGAGCAGTACAGGTAGTCCTTAATTTACGTCCAGTCCAGTAGTGAAATGCAGCCTGGTCACACTGGTTCGGCCGATCCAATAACGGTGACAATGTTTGGCCCCACCCACCCACCCTTAACGACATTTGGGCCCTCCCACCTGCCCCTGCTGTTTACTGTCTTATATTCCCTTCATTTTTTTTCTTTTTATTTATCTGAATCGCACAGAACAGCTGTTCTGTGCACCTCCACAGCCTTTCCAATCATCCAGGCTGCCTCCAATAAGTAAAAACAAGTAGTTAAGAAGCCACATAGCAGCATGGTTTGTGTGCATGAGCACAGTGCACGCGCAAAGCACGCGCACAACAAACCAGTAGCAAAACCGGTTGGATTCCGATGCTGGTCCAGTCTCTTAGCAGCTGTTTGAAGTTACAACAGAACCCTGAAAAGATAGCTACAATCTGGATCTAAACCCACCCCCGTCAGTGCTCACATGCTTGGCAGCTGAGCCAGGTGTATGGTCATTTGCAGCAATCCCTCAAATCACTTGACCATGATTTAGGGCAGAGGTCTCAAACTCGATCTCCTTGAGGGCTGCAGCCGGATTGTGTTTGATCTGGGGGGGGGGGGGGGGGGAGGGGTTGTGTTTAATCTTACATAACCCTCCCAAGCTCCATTTTCTCCCACCACAACCTCCTCCAGCCCTGGGCTGGTCCTTTGCTGCTTTCAGGGTAGCTCCACGGGCCAGATCTAAGCACCCCATGGGCCAGATCTGGCCCACAGGCCTTGAATTTGATACCCCTAATTTAGGGCATTTTTGCTGAAAATCAGCATGTGTTTCCAACTTTCAAGAAAAAAAATGCCCCATAGCAAACAATGAGCTCATTTAATCACCACATTTGCTTAATAATCCCACCATTCTCTTTACAACTGTCATGTGTGTTTAATGACTGCTGCAGAAAAATGTCATAAAACTGCATTCATGGTATGATGACCTGTTTACAGTTGTCACAACTTACAGGCATAATTGGCAGGGTTCGTTACAGTCATAAATCAAGGATTATTTGTAGTCTAGAAAGTTTGTGTGTGTTGACAATTTATAGCAATGCAGTTAGAAATTCCACAGGTGGTAGTATTTAGCATTATGCCTTTTTTCTTTTGGAATTATTTTCTCTTTTTAACTATGTAAACTGCCCAGAGTAATTTTGGAATTGGATAGCCTTCTAAATTAAATACTTACAAACATACATATAAAGCTTACTGTGTTGTATTTTTGAATTTGCTTTTATACAAAGCTAATGTCCAAGCAGTGTATTTGGAATTCTGCTGAAACTCAGAAATTTCATCTCCTTTCTTAAACAGGGAGGTGGCCTAGAAGCACTGACAGAGAGGTTCCAGCCACAACAAGTAACACCACCACCAACTCTTGTGATGGATCAAAAACTCGGCATGTACCCTCAGCCTTATCCCTCGGCTTCCCCCACTGCCAACCTTCCTGGGCCTTTCCCAGGCATTGTGAGGCAGAAACAGTCCTTTGGACCTATGTCAGTCCAGGTCCCATCACCTCGTGGGGCTTTCCCTGCTGTGGGGATGCAGCCACGACAAGCACTCAATAGGCCTCCAACAGCTCCAAATCAGTTGCGACTGCAGTTACAACAACGTCTACAAGGGCAACAGCAGGTGAGTCCACTCTCAGCTTGTCTGGTCATTGCCCATTGTGGGCTGGCCAAGCTGAAGTAATTGCCTATCCCTTGATAGCCCATCCTCTCCTTTTCAATTGGTCAAAGAATACATTTACTTGTGGCTGTTCAGGAAAAGCTTGAGCAGCTATTCGGACAAGTTTCTTACATACAGCAATCTCTTACTTGTCCTGGTACAGAACTGTTTCTAAATTTTTTAGGAACAATTTTCCTTTCAGTCCTGGCCTTTCTTTTAGCATGTAAGCAACTAACCAACTTTTCTAGCATTTATTCCTATACCTGGCATCTTTAAATCTGATATCTCTATTTTTTTTTAAAAAAATGTAATTTTCATTGGATGATTTTTTAACAAAACAAAACAGTACAAATGTTAGAAAAGAAATAAAATACAGAAGAATGGTGAATAAGCATGAAAGAAACTATTATAAAAAAGCGGCTTCCGATCTTTTTGACAGCAGTTTTACATTTATTTATATTTTACCCTTTTCTTTATGTAAATTACGCTTTCTAAAGACCTGGTATCTTTAGATACCAGAATGGAATACTTACCAGAATGGATACCTCTTTCTTCTTCTCTCTGCAGTCTTTCTTCTCACCACTAGAGATGCTCTGGAAATCAGAAAATAAACTCTATGGCTATTAAACATTGCTGCCCTACAACTCCCAGATATCTGAGTTAGTGTGGGAAATAGAATGAGATGCTAGATGCTTTGGATCAATATTGGCCAAAAAAGCTGTAGGTCTCCCAGTCTTGTCCTGTGCAGTCAACTGACCTTGATTTATGTTGCAAGTTTTCTTGACTAAAGAAATGGGTGAGATGAGCAATACAGTTTGCTTAGAGACCAAATCTTCTTTGTTTCTAGATGATACACCAAAATCGGCAGGCTATTCTAAACCAGTTTGCAGGGAATCCTCCAGGTGGTATCGGCATAAGGGCAGGCATGCAGCAGCAGATGACACCTCAGGTAAATGCTGGGAGCCTTTTATCCAGGTTGTGTCTCTCAGCACTTGGTATTGAAAAATCATATACTGTATATATAACTACAATATGTATTTTCTATGAATTTACCTAATACTGCCATCCAGTATTAAAATCTTCATGTGGAAGAAAATGATACCATTCTATTTATCTATGCACTCTGTAAGGAAACATTTTGTTTTGCCTCTTGTGAATCTCCAGTGATTCCGCTATTTTGAATGATCTAGATTCTAGGATTATAACAGAGGGGGGGGGAACCTTCTACTGTCTACATCATTATTATATCATTTAAGTCAGTGGTCACCAACAGAGGTGAAATTCAGCTGGTTCATGCCAGTTCTATAGAACCGGTTATTAGAAGAAATCTCCTTTTGTTTTTTTTCCCCACTTTGCAGGGTTAATCCTGTAAA
>JAEANM010013120.1:0-14532 GCA_017656035.1 Myanophis thanlyinensis | reverse complement strand
ATAAATAAATAAATAAATAAATAAATAGAATTACAGTTGTCAATTGTGGCAGTCACTAGGCAGGTCACCAAGGGACCGTGCCTGATTTTATTACTTTCACAATTGTCTTTAAGCAATCCTCACACTTTCCTTAGTGGGCATTTTTTGCTGGACACTGGAAACTCCAGCAACTTATTAAAAATGCCAAAGATTGTGATCACATGACCACAAGATGCTGCAAATGAACATAAACACAAGCTGGTTGCTATGTGCCCCAAATTCAATCACCTAATTACTGTGGATATGTGTGAGATATGTGAATAAGCAGCTATTGGATCTTCAAAATCTGTCCGTAAGTAGGGCTAGGGATGTTTGTCATAACTCTGGATAGACATTAAACAACAAGTCATTAAGTGATGGCTAACTATAGATCAGGGATGTCAACCTCAAGGTCCAGGCCTGGATCCTGCCCACTGGGATGCTTAGATTTGGCCCATGGGGCCTCTCTGGAAATAGCAAAGGACTGGACCACAGCACCAGCAAAAATGGAGCCTGGGACGGCTGTGTGTAGCCCTCCTGAGCTCTGTTTTTGTTGGCAGAGGGTTGCAGGAGGTCATTGCAGCTGAAAACAGATTTTGGGAATCCGTTTTCATTGGCAGAGGCCTGTTGGCAGAGCACCCAGACCATCACAGGAGCCCCTAACATAAATGACATTGAGCTGGCTATGCCTACCCCAGCTATGCCCACCCTTGCCCCTCAAGGTCAAACACAACCCTGATGGAGCCCTCAATGAAATCGAGTTTGACACCTCATAAGATGATCCTTAGACAAGCATAAACTGTTTTCTTGTTTGGTTGGTTGGTTGGTTGGTTGGTTGGTTTACTGCAGTCCTAACAAATATAGACAAAGACAAAGTAGAATTCAGGGCATCAGTTTTCCTCTACCAATTATTAATCCTACATTGAATAATCAGAGACCATATATTTTAAGACAACAATTTAAAACTGGCCATTAGAGCTTGACAAAGATCATATCAAAACCAACTAATGAGCACTGTATGTCTTTTTTTATGGAAAGGGGATTATGAGTCTAAGAGAGAAACAGCTCATTTGCATAATTCAGGGTTGTTTTTTAGTTTTATTTTCATGAGCTGCTGATTCAGTTCTACAGAGGACCTTTGCACCTCTGTAACTGTCTGGTTTGGTTCTGCAACAAGACAGACACAGACTTCAGAGGATAATTAGAACTGCAGAAAAAAACAATTACTACCAACCTGCCTTCCATCGAGGACCTGTATACTGCACGAGTCAAAAAGAGGGCTGGGAAAATATTTAAGGACCAGTCACATTCTGGACATATAGTGTTTCAATTCCTATCCTCAAAATGATGCTATAGGGCACTGCACACAAGAATAACTAGACACAAGAACAGTTTTTTCTTGAACACCATCAACTGCTAAACAAATAATTGCCTGAACACTATTAAGTCTGCATTACTATTCTCATTGTTCCATCATCCATCCCACCCTACGATGACTATAACTTGTTGCTTGTAGCCTTACAATTTATATTGATTATTGTCTCCTAATATGATTTGACTGCTTATTGTACCCCATGACTATCATTAAGCATTGGATCTTATGATTCCTGATGAATGTACCATTTCCTTTAATGTACACTGAGAGCCTATGCACTGAAGACAAATTCCTCGTGTGTCCAATCACACTGGGCCAATAAATAATTCTGTTCTGTTCTGTTCTGTTCTGAGTCAGAAACACTGGAGCCCCTCTAGGTTATGTGTAGATCTACCATGGATGATCAACACTTTGGATTTGAAGATGAGAAGATGCTTTGGAATGGGTATGGACATGTCTGCCATTACCATCTTAACAAACCACATATTTTCCTAGGATCACATGGAAGGGTCTCTGAAATATCCTTATGGCCATATCCTTACTTCAAATACATATGTTCCTGGGACTACATAATCTCTGTGAAAACCCTAGAAAAGACATGTTCTTTAAGGACATGCCTGCAGTTGCAATATACCAACACCTTTTGAATCATATTATCTGAATCTAAAGCCCTTATTTCCCTCCAATTTATTTTCTACCTGCATATTCTCTGTATATCACCCTATCGTTTTTATGCCAAGTTGTCAAACACGGTGTATTGAATATAGACATGGTTTACTATAATTTGGGACTTGTAAATTGATGTGTGCAAAAAATAAACCCACCAAAACAGTTTATTTTCAATTGGATGCCAAATATTGAAAGAATGTTTATGTTTATTAGAAAAATGTCCCATCTGAATAGCTATAATATTATATTTTGGCTGTTGTTATGTATATTTCATAAAGCATGCTGAAATAAATCTATTAATATTGATTTTGCAGATATGCAAAAACTATTTCAAAAAGCCTAATTGTTTTCTATGAGAATTTTTTAAAAAAATCAAATACCTGGAATAAAATAATCTCTTTGGCCAATTTTTCTGTAAATTGAGTAGAAGACTTTTAATGCGTGATCTCTGTTACACATAACAAAGGACTTGTTTTGACTTTCCATCATGTCATGGGAGTCATTGAAATACAGGTAGTCCTCAACTTACAACCACAACTGAGCCCAAATTTCATGTTACTAAGTGAGAAATGTGTTAAGTGATTTTTTGATCCATTTTACAACTTTTCTCACCACATTTGTTAAGTGAATCACTGCAGCTCATAAATTAGTAACATGGTTGTTAAGTGAATCTGGCTTCCCCATTGACGTTTGGCAGAGAGTTGCAAAAGGTGATCACACGACCCCAGAACACTGCAACCGTCATAAATGTGAGTCAGTTGTCAAGCAGCCAAATGTAAATCACCTGACCATGAGGATACTGCAATGGTCATAAGTATGAAAGTAGCCATAAAAGTCACTTTTTCAGTGCTGTTGTAATTTCAAATGGTCATTATATAAATTGTAAGTCAAAGATTACCTGTATGTCATATCTTGTGGGATAAAAATTTATAAATTTTATAGAACATAGAAATATGTTTATAAACATATTTCTAGCTTCCTAACGTGACTTGACATTCAATCACAGATCTCCCAACTTTTCATAGTTTGATATGGCTGAAATTTCTTGGAGAAACTCAACTGGAATGTAATATTTATGAAAGATAAGAATGAAGGTAGGCACAACAGTTGTTTGTTGGTTGCCAGTACCTTGATGTCAACTCTTTTTTTTTTTTTTTAGAATAAGAAGGTTTAGATTACTGAAGGCCAGACAATGAATAATGGATGGAAACTGATCAAGGAGAGATGCAACCTAGAAATAAGGAGAAATTTGCTGACAAGTGAGAACATTCAACCAATGGAACAGAAGCTGCCTTACAGAAGTTGTGGGAGCTTCATCACTGGAGGCTTTCAAAAAGAGATTGGACTGCCTTTGTCAGAAATGGTGTAGGGTCTCCTGCTTGGGCAGGGGATTGGACTAGATGACCTACAAGGCTCCTTCCAATTCTGTTAATCTGTTAACCTTTGGAATTAATGATAATGATAATTAATATAGTTATTAATTAATGATAATTGGGTAGAATGCTTGGTGGTGTTGAACTTGGCTAGTTGTTGTATTTTTTTCTTGTGCCTTCAAGTGGACTTTTTCTATATTTACATTGTGGAACTTTCTAATTTGTGAACCAGAAACTGAATTCATATACAAGTAGTCCTCAATTTACAACTGTTCATTTAGTGATTGTTCAAAGTTACAACTAAATCACTAAAAAAATATGACTTACAAGCAATCCCCACATTTTAAAGATTACAGCATTCCCACATTCATGTATAGCACAAAATTTGGTGTTTGGCAACTGGCTTGAATTTACTAAGACAGCAGCATCCCAAGGGTTGTGCTATCGCCCTTATGACCTTTCCATTCAGACAAACAAGTCAATGGAGGAAACTGGATTTGCTTAACAATTGGATGATTCATTTAACAACTACATTGAATCATTAAGAATCCTGGCCAAAAAAAAAGTCAGATTGAGTGTGCTTGATTCACTTAATATCTGCCTTGCTTAGTAATGGTAATTCTGGTCTCATTTATGGTCATTAGTTAAGAGTGCTTGCATTCCCATTTGGGTCTATTTTATTACAAATGTGGGGGGGGAAATCATGTTTATTTTGTATATAGTCTGTAGTTGGATCAGAGATAATAAATACAGGTATTTCTTTCCATGGAATACAAAGAGCAACAAAGTTCAGGAATTTCTCCAACTTTCCTTGACAAGTCAGAATTCACCAGGAGAATTCAGAAATTACCAGGAGAAGAAAGCTGGGAATCTCATCATCTTTCAGGCTTTTCATTTTTTCGCTTTGTACAAGTTTGCAGTTCTTTTGATTATTTTATCCATGACAGCCAAGCACCAGAGAGAAACAAAACTGGAACACCAGAAACTACCAAGCTGCCCGTTGCCCAAGGCAGCATAGAATTTCCTTCTTCCATTTGTATCTTTCTAACAGTGAATAAAAAGGTGTCTGTTTTCCCAACACTCCCTGAATGTCCACTGCTAAAGGGATGCTGCTATCTATCCTAGGATTTTGTACATGCAGCAGAAAGAAAAAACAAGCAAAGATATTTTTTTTGAGGAGGGAACACATTTCATTATGAATATTCTGCCAAGTGAGACATATATTAATTAGATGGTATGAAGGTTATGTTGAAAGATTCCCTGCCCCCGACATTTATTTATAAGTATTACAAAATCTGGCAATTATATTCAGAGGTTTTCATTCATTGTCTGCCTTCTACCGATTTCTTTTTTCTTTAGTAATTTGAGACTTGATGATACAATCTCTCAAGATCTCCCTTTTCCTTCCCCCCTCTGCCTTCAATCTTTCTCTCCCCCTTCATTTCTTTCCTCCTTCCTCTTCCCCTTCCTTTTCTTTTTCCCCAATCCACTCTCTTCTCTTCTCTTCCCTCCCCTCCCTGCCCTTCTCTCTCCTTTCCCATGTGCCTTGAAGTATGCATGTGTTATCTATTGCTTTCTGTGGCAGAGAATAATTGGTATAGGACAGTGGTGGCAAACCTTTTTGGCACTGAGTGCTGAATGTGAGCGCATGTGATCATATACACTTCACATGTATGCATACCTTCTGTGCATACATGTGCCTTCTGTGGATGCATGATTTGCACATGTGTACATTTCATACATGCACACAATGCACATGTGCAACTTGTGCACATGTACAATCACGCTGGAGTTATTCTCACATGCATGCACAACTGCACAGGAGTCACATGCATATTCTCACACACATGCACAGTTGCATGGATAGTCACGCATGCATGTGCAGTCCCATGGGAATCATGTGCAATGCACAGTCTCATGGGAGTCACACAGGACATGTGCAGTCAGTGAGTTGGAGCGACGGTTGGTGTGCCAGCAGAGATGGCTCTGCATTGCCCTAAGTTCACCATCATGGATATAGGAAGATGAGGAATCAGTTAAATTTATAAATAACCCAATTTGTTTTACAGGAAATTAATTTTAATTCAATTAATATCTCTTTCCTGACCCTATTTTTTAAAAAACTTAAAAGTACAGAATGGTTCAAGAAGATCTAACCAGTATACATGCATACACAAAGAATATGTTACATTCAGACAATTGTTGGAAGGAGTGGGGAGATCTCCAGGACTGATTTTGGCTGAAGCGGTAAACACCAAGTGTGGAAATAGAATGTTGTATAAAACAATGCTTCAATTCATTTCTGTCTAGCCATGCTGCTAGAATATGGGCTGCACAAGTCCATAAGATCACTAGATGGCAGTTAAAAGATACAGCAATTCTCTTTGCTGCCATCTTGTGAGTGTTTGTAGACCACATTTTGTAGCACTAATACCTATTTTTTTGTTTGCGCATTGGAAAAAACATCATCTTAAATTCAGTTTTTTCTTTCTTTTGAATAAATATGAAGTATTTCAAGAGGACTTTAAGTGTTTGCGGACTGTATAGACTCCTTGGACTAAATGGTTCACCTCAAGTATAGTTAAATGAAATGATGTTATATTGGAGTCTTCCACATTAGAGGGATAATAGATGCTCATGCTTTTTAATGCTTCTATCTTGCAAAAATTCCTCCATTTACTTATAGAATACAGCACGGAAAATATAATGCTAAACCTCTAAACTTTAAAACAAAATCCTCTAATCAGAGGTGCATTTGAGATTTTAAAGACCTCACCTTCAGCCAAGATATGCTGATGGAAATTGTAACCTGAAGCATACATTATTTCTTAAAATTAAGAAAATACTGGTGTGTCTCGTTGTTATTGCTTTCTGTCTGAACAGTACTACAAATGTAATGTGATTGAATATAAAATATTTGAAGTAAACTTAGCTGGGGCCTCTTGACTCGGCCAAAACTTTTTGCTACATTCATTTTTTGAACATATGGTTGGGAAGCCACAAGCTTCCCAGTGATGATTAATTCTGTAGCTCACATATGCAATCACACCAAAATACAAGTTTCAGGGATGGGGAAAGGAGAAGCAAATGACAAAATCCCTATGTTGTGATATTGTGCTCACTTCATTGGATGTGTAGAGTGTCAAAACTGGATGGATTTAGAATTAAAAGTGATAGGAATCTGGCAGGCATAAGGGAGGGGTACACAGACTGATTAGAAGCAATAGGTTATGTACAAAACAAACTACAAGTATATTTATCATTTAGCAATTACAAAGTGTTTAAATATTAGTTTGCTGAGACCTTCTGAAGTAACCTACCCAGTGTATGTGCTTCACATTACTTCCCCCAAATCAACAAAAATGTAGCTGCAGTCTGGATTGAATTTGACTCAAGAATGTCTTGACCTTTTCAAAGCTCATGAGTGGATCCTGCTAACATCCGTCTCTAGCATCTTCAAAAGATTAGACTCCATTTTTCAAAAATAAGTGAATTAGCACTACTACTCTCTCTTTTTCATGCTCAGCCATTAAATTCCATGGAATGAACCTCTAGACCCATGATGGTGAACCTATAGCATGGGTGCCACAGGTGGCACCCAGACCCATCTTGCTGGGCACCCAAGCTGTCAGTCAATTTGCCTCCATCTGAGCATGCACATGCTATTGCACATGCATGCATGCACAATTACAGAGACCCAGTTGATCTTCGGGCCCCTACTGTGCATGCGCACAATTGCAGCAGAAAATCTAGTTGGTCTTCAGAGCTCTCCTGAGCATGCACACATAATTGTTCATGCGTGCATGAGTGCCTGCAAGCAGTACGCATGCTTTGCATATACAAAAGCTGCATGCATGTGCAGACGGTGCTGTTGCACATGCAGCACCCGTAGAGGAACTGCACGCGAGTGCAGATGGCACGTGCAAAGTGCGTGTTTTTTGGCATTCGATAAGTAAAAGGTTTGCCACCACTGCTCTAGACTATTCCCATTTTCTTATTTCTCATTGTAACCAGCTCAAAGCTATTGAGAATATAATTTTTCTGAGGAAAACCATGTTGATGGCCCTGAATTCCCTAAATAAATGGCAGAGTAAAAGCAAAATAATATTACCTTGTTCCCAATGCTGAAAAAATGTGCAGGGAGTACCTTTGCTAAAGCAATAGATTCCACCTCTCTCCCCTTTGGCACAAAGCATATTTACCACAGCTTTGGAAACTGTAGTTCTCTATAACCTACTGGAATATTTGATTACTTAGACAATGCAACTTCCATATGAATGATATCTGATGTTAACACTATGTATAAATAAAGACTTGCCCTGCAATTACAATCTGACTTCCTTCACCATAGCTGATATCCTAAGACTGAAAGGGCCCCAGTGAGTGAAGAAAAACAACATATTTCCTGCAAACTTTCCTGCTGAATAATTACTTCCTCTGTTTATCTGATGTGTGCTTCCTGTGACCTATTTCCATGTGCTTCACCCTTGCTAGTGATTCTTAAGGACCCAGTGAAAAGTAAATCTTTGTGTTAGAAACTGGAAAATTTCCCTGCATATTTCCTCTCACTCAGAAGACTGAACAGACATAGAATCAAGATCCTGTTAGATTTCTTTCCCCTGCTAATAATCAATCTGTGGAAAGGCAATCACATCCCCTCCTTTAAAATTAAACTTGGCTGCCGTTTATATAATAAATTGTACAACCTTTCCTATTTTGTACTTAAAGAATGTTTATTTTAGAATGCTCACTAAGGTAGCTAAAATGAAGAACTATTTCCACAAAATTGACAATGACGGAACATACTTGTACTGCACACAATTTGTGGCTATTGATATGTATGTGTAGATAAACATATCAATTGTTTGATATGTCTATAATTGAGATTAAAATATAATATATTTACAATAATATATAACAGAATAACAGAGTTGGACGGGACCTTGAAGGGCTTTTACCCAATTCTTTGGATTAGAAGCTACCACTGGTTCTTTTCACATGCTTGTACCAAATTCAGTTTTGAATATGAATTTTAGATTAAAAGGGTATGATCAGAGATTAAAAATTCAGAAAAAAATGGATTAAATGATTTGAAAATCCTCTTTTTGGATTCTCATTTAACAAAACATAATTTAAATAATAGAATAACAGACTTGGATGGGACCTTCCTTCTAGTCCAACCCCCTACTCAGGCAGAAAATCCTAAACCATTTCAGACAAATGGATGCTTCATCTCTTCCTTAAAACCTCCAGTAATGAAGTATCCAAAACTTCTGGAGGAAAGTTGTTCCACTAATTAATTGTTCTACTGTCAACCTTAGTTCTAGGTTGGTTCTCTCCTTGTTTAGTTTCCATCCATTACTTCTTATAATGTCCTTCTCACCATAGTAGATAAGGCTGTGAATTATTTTCATGGTCAGCTTGATGTGCACTAACTATACCAGCTGTTCATTAACATCTTCAAAAGTTGCCTCTATAGTTAATTTTTATGCTTTAATTTTAAATTAGACTCTGACAACATTTTAAGTATTCTCAGATCAAGAACTTTCTTCTAACAGAGAACTGCATTCAGTTTGTTGTACAGTTGGGCAGAAACTGCCCAACTGTACAACAGAAAGCAAATAACAAATTGGAACATTTGGAAACAATCTACAAGTCTTGAAGTCTTGGGAGGTCTAAGCAAACATTTGGATTCTAGGTTGTGAAACAATCCCTTCCTAATGGTTTCCTAAAGACAGAAAAAACTGTTCAGTCTAGGAATAAAATTTCACATAGTATACTTCTCCATGTTACTCAAAAGTTTCACAAAGCAAAGCAAACATCAATGCTGTCTTCTCCATGCAAAATAAAAACACAGTAAAACCAATGTTCCATAATGAAACAAAATCTGTGTGATGAAAGAAAGAAACAAAGAAAGAAAGAAATTATTTTAATAAAATCATGTTCTGCCATTCTTCTCGCTGTATCTGCATTCTTCTTTTGAGTGTATACTCAGCACCAATTTAGGTTTTGATAGGCAAGAATCAAAACTGTGTACAGAATTTACAAGTCAAATGGTAATTATTGGAAAACTTGTGAATTGTTCATCTTCATGGTTCAGAAGCCATGAAAGACAATAAGGAGAAGTTATATCCAATTGCTCTTGCTTCTTAGATTTCTTCATCTCATTCTTCACCTCTATATTTGCAGGATTCTAGCTAGCTGAAGCACAAATATGCTACTTTTTTATGGGTTAGTGTAAATGCTGTGTAACAGCTTTTCAGTAGATAGCCAATTTGGTTAGTGGTTAAGACACCACACTGGGAGGCTGGGAGTTCTAGTCCTGCTCTAGCTATGAAAGCCAGCTGGGTTGGACCAATCAGGCTCTCTCAGTCCAATTATCCTGGGGTCATGTTATCTCCTTTTGTGACCTTCTGACAAGCAAAGTCAATGAGGAATCCAGATTCACTTAACAACTGTGCCAAGAAAGGTAATAAAACGGAGCAAAACTTACTTAACAACTGTGTCACTTTGGGCTCAATTGTGATTGTACATATTTGTAACAATAGTGAAGATGGGATACGAATTATGAAATAAATGAAATAAACACGTTGGAAACTATTTAAGATGGAATTGTTTTGGAGAGCTTACGCCTGAACTTTTTTTTATAAATAAAATAATAAATAATTATTTTTATTGCTTCCATTTTTGTGTTTTGAATTGATTTTTCTTTTATTGTTGTTACTTTCTCATGTGGTATTAAGTGCTAACATGAATGTTTTCAATAATTCTACATCAGCTTCCATTAGTCTGTTAAATTGCAAAGGGGTAAAATGTGTTTAAAACAATAAAATGAAATCATAAAATCAATATATCATAGGCTTTGATTGTGTTAATACTGACTCAGGCAAGTAGATATAAGACATATAGATATTCAAATTTCTTTTTGTCCCCCCACAGAGGTAGCTGATGTGCCTCCTTGAAAAATACCAGAAGCTGCATTCCTCTTCCTTATATTCATGAGAGATCAGTTATTTTGTAAGTAGTTTAGTCAAGACTCTTCAGCCTTTTAGAATCAAGTTAGACACTATGCTGGGCATACATGCATCTTCACTGCTTTTTCGATGCACAAGATGTTGAAAATGGTGTTTTTACATTGCGGTAGCGTAACGACTGTACATCGTGTGCCAAGGAATGTGGCAGGTAACCACAAGATATCATTCTGGCAATTACAGTGCAGATATTTTTAGAGTCTGGATGGATAGAATGGTATTTTTCTATCCCCTGTTAAAATTGCCCTTCCATTTTGTTTGCCCAGAATGTCTCAACTGACTATTAAAACCATTCTTGAAAATAATGTCTGTAAAAGCTTTTTAGACAGACAGACAATAATATATTTATCTGAACTGAATAAGATTTCATTAGGACTAGGAGTGACACCGTAGCAGTGTTCCAATATTTAACAGGCTCCCACAAACAAGAGGGGGTCAACTTATTTTCTATATATAAAAAAAAAACCAGGATAAGAAACAATGGTTGGAAACTTATCAAGGAGAAAAGGAACCTGGAAGAATGGAAAAACTTCCCAACAGTGAGGACAATTAACCAGTGGAACAGCTTGCCATCAGAAGTTGTGGGTGCTTCATCACTGGAGGTTTTGGACAGAAGATTCTGGACAGTCTTCTGTCTGAAATGGCATAGGGTCTCCTGCTTAAGATTTTTTCCAACTCTGTTATTCTATTCTGTTCATTAATTGACCCATCTAAGGAAATAAACTTACTTTTTTCCAAAATACTGTTGAGGGGGGTGTTAGGAATGTAATCTATCAGTTGGGTTGGCAATACATAAACCATGATAGCAATACTGTATCTTTAATTACTGGTGTAAATGTAATTGGTTGCTGTTTCCTCAAGTGGCCATAAGATGGAGCCAGAATCACTGTTAGTTGATGATTGTTAGATACTGATTGTTGAATGTGGTGTACTGATCAGCGTGACTTACTGTGAGTTGCAACTGTTTTGCAAGATTTGTGTACTGAACTGTTCGTTTGATTCTGGACAGTGTTTTTGGATTATCCCTGAACTGCAAAAGTTGATGACTGACTGACTTAACCATGTATGATTTTTGGATTGATTGATGGACATTTCATACCTCTATTTCCACAGAAGTAAAAACCTATTTGTTTTACAATTCAGTGTCTCTGTATGCTGGTTTATGTGTTCATCAACACCACTTTCACAACGCTTCTCTGAATGTACTCGTTCTCCTAATGAGACTTTCCGTAACGGGGGAAGAAATGCTCCTCTATACATTGCAAAAAAGTTTTTTTATTTTATTTTTTTAATTAAATGGAGTATTTATTATATTAAATTAAATAGCAATACAACAGTAAGACCTGCGTTACCTATGAATTAAAAAAAAAAGCCAATACAAAGTTAAAAAAACCAACTATATAAATTATATATTATAGCAATGTAAAGTAGAAAAATCATATCATGCTATTAAAATTGTACAACTTTTCTTCAGGGTCAACTTTGTGACCCAATTTTTAAATAATGAATCAAACACAGAATATGTAGCCAGTTTTTATGGTCTTGTATTTTCATTGAGTAAACCAGATTTTAACCCGAGAGATGAGAAACTCTGTTAAATCAACTTTTGTCATCTAGGACACAAGTATTATCTCATGAAAACACAACTATCTTTTTTTCATAACAGTTTAAGCTTGATACATCCAGTATTATTCATTGATCTGAAAGATCCAAAATTTAGAGATATAGTACAGCTAGACACTAATATTATTAACCCTTAGGTGTTTTTCAGGAAGCAAGAACTGTGGTAGCACAGTGGTTAGAATGTAGTTTTGCTGACTAACTCTGCTGACTGATAACAATTTGATCCTGACTGGCTGAAGTCTGACTCAGCCTTCTATCCTTCTGATGCCAATAAAATGCTTTTATTGGGGGCAATATGATAACTCTGTAAACCACTCAGAGAGGGCTGTAAAGCACTGTGGAGTGGTACATAAATCTAAGTGCTATTGCTAACCTGGTTAACTATAGAAATAACCATTGCTAAAACATTAGTAGTTTTAAAGTTTAAAACTATAGTTTTAAAGTTTAAATTAGTTTAATATCCCTGTCCTGTAGGGTATTGCAATAGCAATTTCATGTCAGTGAATTTCCCATAATTTTTTCAACACTGGAATGTTCTGCATCTTGCATTTAAATTCAGTTTGAGTACTCTGTAAAAAAACACTATGTATGCAGTTAGTACCTGAATTAGGACCACTAAGAAGCCCAAAATGTACTTTGCTAAGTGAGACAGTTAGGTGAGTTTTGTTCCATTTTATGACCTTTATTACCAGAGTTATTAAGTGAATTTGGCATTCATCATTGAATATGAACTGATTGCCAAGCATTCAAATTTTGATCACATGACCATGGGGATGTTCCAATGGTAATGTGTGAAAAACTGTCATAAGTCATTTTTTGCAACATTGTTGTAATTTTGAATAGCAATAGCACTTAGACTTATATACCACTGTACAGCCCTCTCTAAGCGGTTTACAGAGTCAGCATATTTTCCTCAACAATCTGGGTCCTCATTTTATCCACCTCAGAGGGATGGAAGGCTGAGTCAACCTTGGGCCTGGTAGGATTTGAACTGCCAGATTGCAGTCAGCCTGCAGTCAACAGAAATAGCCTGCAGTCCTGCATTCTAACCACTGCACCACCGAAGCTCATGGTCATGATCAATAAATGAATGAATGAATGGTCGTAAGTTGAGAACTGCCTATATAGCTCGATAGTCTTCCAAACTTCCAAAGTAGAACTACATGCTATGTCTTCCTTTTGTGCACATTCTATTTTAATTCAGGATCTCACTATGCAAATAAACAAAAAAAGATGAAGAGGATTTTATTGTGTTCATTTAAACACAAATATATGTTCAAATTATTTGAGGTATGCAGATGATACAACACTGTTGGCTGAAAATAAGGAACACCTAGAAAAATGACGTGGAAAATCAAGTATGAAAGAAAAAAAAGTAGGATTGATATTAACATCAGGAAAATAAAAATAATGACAACAGCTGAGGATGGACATGAGAATTTAAAATTAACAAGAAGGAAACTGAATTATTTTGAGAATGTATCTTCCTTGGATCAAGAATTGTTCATAAAGTTAGTTCTACTCTTGAAATCAAATTCAGACTAACATTAGGCCACATTGCAATGGTTAACATGAATAAGATCTGGAAATTAAGAGATGTTGATATAAATTCAAAAATCAGACTAATTAGAGCAATAGTCTTTCCTATAATGTGATATAGGTTTGAAAGTTGGACACTAAGAGTGGCTAATCCAGAGGTCCTTAAACTATGGCCCATGGGCAAGATACACCTGCCAAAGTCATTAATCTGGCCTATGTGAGACCATGAGGCTGCCCCACCCGCATCACCCCATCTACCCGCTGGACTCCACCGCCTTCTGGAGGCTCCAGGAGGCCAAAAACAGGTCATGTGGAAGCTTCCCAAAATCACAAGACTATGCCTGTTTTACTTTGAACATGTCAGGTGTGCAAATTCACTGGAGAAGTCAACAATACTAAAACAGGTTTGTGAATCAAGAAGAAAGGACAAGCAAAGAACTCACTGGCTTTCATGGCATCAAAGCTGATATGAAGATGAACATCCAGCAAATGAAAGAAGCTGAGGTTGACAAAGTAGCATAGACAGCACTTTTTTATAAAGCCACTACAATTCAGACATGACATAATGGTGAATTATAATATTACCGTATTTGTAACTATAAATATAAGTTTATCGGCATTTATATTAGTAGAGAATTATAGTATTTATATTTGATTGTGTGATCATCATCATATTTCAATGCTAGCTTTTAGACCATAAATTTCCTGGTTTAAACTTAAACCTAAACTTGGACTTCTGGCAGGGGGTCACATGAATGGTGGCGATCTTGCAGCCGCCGATCCTGGGAATGACGTGATGGCCCCGGTACAGCTTAAATCAGCTGCTTGGTGACCGGCTTTCCCCTTGGGCTTAAAGGGGAAAGCGAGCTGTCCAACGATAGAGGTAGAGTGAGCCTCTGGTCGC
>JAEANM010013119.1:0-14532 GCA_017656035.1 Myanophis thanlyinensis | reverse complement strand
CGCAGTTGCGTAAGCATTTCACTGCATATCGTACCATGTATGACTGTGTATGTGACCAATAAATTTGAAATTGAAATACATTCATCCAGATACTAATCCTAGCTAAACAAAACAAGCTCTTTCTCTTCCATCTCCATAATTACCTGTGAATTAAGGGAAGGCTTATATTGGCTGAGGAGATACTGCTATTAAAAACACATAATAGAAGGAAATGAAAATGGCTGCAAACCATTGAAAATTAACTGTCAGTTGAGGGGAGTTGATGCTTGTGGATTTTAAGCATCTCCTAATATCTAAATAGAACTTAGGTCACTTTTTCTTTTGTTGTGACCCTTTTCTCTTCCCTTCCCAGTATAGTTATCCCATCCATTTGCTTCATCTCTTTCAGCTTTTTGCTGCTTCTGCTAAAAAAGAAATAGGAAATATGTTTCTGTGTACTTGATATATCTTTGGAGGGATTTTTGATAAATAGTTCCATACATAAAGTGCATAGAAATGGGCCATGTGTCTGTCTTTTTTTTGGAGGGGGGTGTTTGACTGGAAACCTTGCTTGATTTGGGAGCAGGCTGGCATAGGCAATTCTGAATGAACAAGGTGAGAGTAGAATGCAAATTGAATATGCTTAGTGATAGTATATTGAAGAATAAGTTGAGATGAACAGTTAATTGATTTTTTAAAACATATACATGCATTTTAGACATTCTTTAGATATTGTTTAATTCAATAATCTCTATTACTGAATCTAAATATTTGAGGGGTACATATTTGTATCTTTGAAAGCTGTTGCTTGTTTTTCAGCAAGAAGTTTGGGCTGTCATTACTGAGGCGGGTTTTTCCCCCCCTATTTCTGAGCACATGCTCTTTAACAAATTGGATTGTACTTGACAACAGGTCCATTTTACTTTTGATAATTAATCCCAGGCAGTAGGATAAGAAAATACCAATGTAATATATCTTCATGAGCATCTCAATTTGATAGTGCTACTGGAAAGTATCAAATTGCTTCTGCATTTTTTCTAAGTTCTCTGTTTCAAGCTACAGCACCCACAGTGTTGCTTGTTGAGGGCTTGTTTGGATTAACCAGTAATCTTTCTACTTTTTGTCAGTCTATAGTATTTTTATTATAAAAAGACTGCTAACACTTCTGCTTTTCCCATGTATTCAAATTTCTAGTAGCATTTCATTTGGTGAAGAAAATGTTTTAAAACTTCTGTTTGTTGTTGCATTGTTTAGTAAAGCTATTCATAATGTTCCTAAAAGTATTGAATGTTTGTTACATTTGTTGAAGTCTTTTTATGTTGCTTTTGTTGCTGTAGTTAATACTTGTCAAATTTAGCATCTTCTGGGAGAAGTAGAGAATTAAATTATTTACGTGCACATCAAATTGCAGTCCATAGATGTATTATTTTACATTGTTAGCCTAAATATTGCATTGAGTTAAAATACTCTGATACAATTGGTTGGGTATATATCATGTAGTTATTTAGGGCTATTACAGTGTTCCTGATTCCAATCCTGAGGTTCCACATAATTGTTTTAAAAACTGACTGCCCTTACTAAAAATCACTTTGGTTATATTAACATGGAAAAGCCAAATAATTATTTGATGAACACTGTTTACATACTTGAATATTTGGTTAAGATTATTTATTGATTAAAATAGTTTAATCTAGTAAAGGCTTGAGATTTGTTCATGGTTGTTATTCTTCTTAACTGTTTAGACAAAATTAAATTATCAAGAGTCTCTTAGTTATAACATGTTATCACAACAAAAAAAATTATTTAGTCCACATATATGAATTATGTTTGTCAGAATTTAAAGTGACAATCAGTTTGTTTAAATTAAGCAATTATAAAAACTGAAAACAATTTTATAAGGCTGTTAAAATAGTAATGCTGTGATTTTCCTAAAATTAATGTATTCTAAGTATTAAGTTTGAAAAGTCTGAATTATATATGTTCAATTTTAACACAGAGAATATGGGCTCTGGCCCATTGAATCTTGAGCAAAGTTTCAATTTTTCCAGTTTTCCATAACCTCAACAGGAAAAACTGTGTCATTCACAGTCCAATTTTTCTTGATGAGAGTTGGGAACAAGGCATTTGGGAAGCAGCCAGGACAACCAGGTCCTGTTCCTCACTTTTTCATATCCAAATAAGTTCACCAGGTTTTCACAAACACCCATTTTGTCAAGTGGCTGTTTACTTGTGGCTTATGGGAGTCATGCATTTTTTAGAGTGATTAGTTAACTTGACCAAATGTATCAACTTTCTGTGATTAGCACTAATCAAAACATTGATCTTACTGGAAATGAAATACAAAGAAATTTCTTGAAAAAATATACAAGGCTAAAAACAATAATAGCTTATTGTTCCTGGTTTTTTATGTTAAGATAGAGTTCTCAAATTTAATTTTCCAATTTTTATTTTGAACAAGGATTTGTTTTTTATAGTACCACTACAATTGGAAAGCATTAAGAAACGTGGTAACCTGTGTGTCTGAAGATGAGCTCCTAGACACCTAGACAGAGTCTGTCAAAGAGTAATTTTGCCAGTATTATATAATTTATATATCCACTGGTTTTTCAAAGATCTAAATATACTCTCATTGAAAAACATTGAAATTTAAAACATGATAGTCTCCAAGAAGTTTTAGTTTATCCTCTGCCTGTTACATTTATCAACCCCATTTCATGTGAAAATTTTCCAATTTAATATTGTTGTACATACTGTACAAGTAGAATATCTCCTGTGTTAATATACTTTTTCTATTTAGTGTAATGCAGTTAAGCAATCACATTTAAGCTTATTTTAATCAAAATGAATCAAATTGACTCTGTTTATTTCATTGCAGGATCTGGAATTCCATGGAGTTATGAGGTTTTATTTTCAAGACAAAGCAGCTGGAAATTTTGCAACAAAGTGTATCCGGGTGTCTAGCACTGCCACAACTCAGGATGTGATAGAAACACTTGCAGAAAAATTCCGGCCAGATATGCGAATGTTATCATCCCCAAAATATTCACTTTATGAGGTGCACGTCAGTGGAGGTTAGTGTATTTTATTTGGGCTCTTAAAAAAGAAATAACAGCAGGAGTGAAAAAATAGGCTTCATAAAGTACCTTGTTTCACTCAATTTCAGCAGTTAACATTTGAGAAAAAGAAATTGCTTACTGGCTGTGACATACTAAAATTTAAGAATGTCAAAATAAGTTACCAGTAAAAATGTGTACAATTAAAACATTCCAATACCTTCGTTTGTGGGCTCAAAAAAGCCCTCAGCAAATTTCATTGATGTAAATCTTACAGTAAGTTTTGAAGGATTGGAAGCTTGTTCAGAGTTTGGTCACATTAAGAAATATGCCTGAAATATTGGTATTGTGACTATGAACACTTTTTTTTTCTAAAGGAGCCGTTGCAGTTCATGAGTGTACAGTAATAGCAAAATGATCATCTGAACGATTATGCTGTAATAGTCATATATAGAGAGTTTAGTACAAGCTAAGGTACTGGCCTAGAAACCAGGAGTCTGAACAAGGAGGCTTGTTTTACATTTGAAAGTCTGCTAGATGATTTTGGCTTCACTCTCAAACTCACCTCATAGCTTTGCTGTTGTGGAGAAAATAAGAAGAAGGAATAGTATACAAGTTTGCCTCCTTGGATTATATATAAAAAGGTGGAATGATATTTAAACATTATTGCCATCTGAAGTCATTTATGCTAAACAGTTCTTGAAAATGGCCTGGAATTTTCAGGTGGCACAGAATATGATAACCTTCCTCCTAACACGAATAAAAATATTCATGTGCAGTAAGTTTTCTTACAGCTTCAATTTATTTTGAGAAACCATTCAGGATACCAATATTTTTATAAAACACTGTCTAATCCAAGGTTAGCAGAGTTAGAGATAGTGCTCCAGAACTAGCAGTTTTATTTTATACCGTTTGAAATAGAGCCTTAAAGGCCCCTTTCCTCAAGTGAATTTGATTGTAAAAATAAAAGTGGACTTTCAGATTGCTTTCTTAATCATTGTTGGAAAGTCATAATTGAAAAATGATTGGTGATAGAATTTTATTATTTTGAATTCTCAATGATAAACTTTAGGTTTCAAAAAGATAAAAATATTAGTATTAAAATTCTTGAGCTAAAAACAGAATGTTTAATCCTCATTGTTTTACTACTATTATGGAAAAAAAATTCTTTGCTCTTCTGTTCTACAAAAGTTACTTAATTTCTGTCTTTCACCTTTGATACTATCTGCATTGGGGGGGATTTCTTTTTAAAAAGTGGTATTTTTATTCCTTTGAGATCAATAATTTTTTTCAGTTTAATTAGCTTAAATAAGAGCTAACTTGAGATAACTGTATAATTCTTGTGATATATGTGATTTAGTTTCATTATCTAATTTTGAGGAGGACAATGAATGCTTCCAAGATCCCAGTTGGAAACCGTATATTGTAATTTATGGATACTAAGTTAAAGCTGGTTGTGGAGAGTTGCATGATATAGATTTTTATATAAGGTTTCATTTTTTTTCTTTAGTTTCAAAAAAGAGCAAGACTTCAGTTAAAAGAAGAAATAATTTTCTATATAGTTCATGAGAAAGATGTTTTGGCAAAAGAATATATACAGATATTTATGAAGTGGCCCTGCCCCATTTGTCCCCAGTTATGAGACCCTGATTATTAACTTGGGTTATATAAATCAGTTGGGATTGTTTCTATTCTACCAAACTCTCTGCTTTTTAGCAACCTCCCTACCTGAGCTACTTGACTCAATTTCTGGATTGACAGTGGAGTTCCTCAGACTTATGGTTTTGCAGGATTTTAATATGCCTTCCCTGGAATGGATTCTGAATTTTTTTTTTGAGAGAGAAATGGGTTATTTCTTTGTCTCATAAATAGACTGTGGTTTGCCCCCTCTTTAAGAAGCCATTTCTGGAATCTACTTTATTGGATATTTTTCATCCAATATGGATGAAAGCTTCTTGTTTGGGAAGGTGGTAGAGAAACTTGTCATACAACAGCTTCAGAGGGCTTGGAGGAAATAGATTATCTGGACCATTTTAATTAGAATTCAGATCCAGGTATGGGATGAAAACAGCATTGGTTATGCTTTTATATGAACTTTGCCGCAGGTGAGCTGAGGGTAGTGCATCCATCTTTGCCCTATTTGACAGCTTTCAATAGCATCAATCATGATAGTCTTCTTGATTGGCTCAGAAGATTAAGAGTGGGCAGCATGGTGATATGCTGGTTTGCATCAATCTTTTAGGGCCAATTTCTGTTGGTGTTGATAGTGGAGGACAAGTCTTGCTCTTGACCCCTACTATGTGAGGTGCCATAGGGTTTGGTGTTTTCTCCTCTCCTTTATAACATCTACATGAGGCTGCTGGGTGAGCTCTTCTCCATTGTTAGTGGAGAGAGAATCCAGGAATGGGTTATCCTTTTGTCCCTGCTGATTGGACTGAGTCTGTCAGAGCTGTGATGTCATGCCTGCATAGGTTACATCTCCCAGATTTTACTCAGTCCTTGCTATCGAGTGGGCACTTTCCTCTTTTCTCCTGAGCAAAGCTGTAAAGGTTAAATTATTCCTGGATTCTTCAGAGAGCAACATTTCTATAATCAGGTTGTGGACTTTATTTCTTTCAGCCGCCAGAGCAGCTAAAGGCTATTTGACGTTCTGATGGCAGCAGCGTGATTTGTTTAGCCACGTCTTGGAAGTGGCAGGCTCCAGGCAGCATTCCAATCTCATCAGACGCTGCCGCGCGCATGAATTTGGCTCCCAGCTGATCGTCGGGGGAGTGAGGCTACAGAAACCGCCATAAGGATTTAAACAGCCAGCTTCCTGATAATTGGGGAAGTGACTGTTTTGCAAGCGGTGCCACGTGGACTGGAAATTGCAGCCATTTCGGAGAGCCATCTTCCTAATCCATAGGAAGTGGCCATTGGCAAGTGGCACCACATGATCTGCCTGGAACTTATTTCTGTGGAGGGCTGTCTTCCTTACTCTAGAGGAGTTGACCATTTTGTGAGTAATGCCATGTGCTCTGCCTATATCTCCTGTGGAGAATGAACTGAGTTTACTGCAGCTGAGGCAAGCCATACTTCCTAATCCACTGAGAATTGGGTGTGGCCGCCAGAACTGCAGGTCCTTGCCAGTGAGCTTGGTCTATGAGGCACTGGCAAGTGAGAAATAGCACCTGTGGCCATTCCAAGGATTACCACAACCCAGGCCAAGGATAAATTGAACTATCAGTTAATCTGATGCATATTTATGATGGTCACTAAGCAAGACAAAGCAGCCAATTTGTCCAGTCCACTGTGCTACTAACCTGACATAAGATGGAAGCTGCAGGACCTAGCAGAGCTTTGTCTCCTCATCCTCAAATGCGCAAAAAAGGCGCTTCTAAGAGGAAATCTACCACTTTTGATGCTGCAGCCAAACTTAAGGCCAAAGCCATTTGCACTAAGAGGCCCATCAGAGCAGAGGAGAAGGACGCCATTAGGCATCAGAAGGCCTTGGAGAAACAGATGGCCAAGACCTTGAAAGAGCAAGAGCCATCCAGAAGGTTACACCTTCAGGCTCTGTCACCAATGATGAGCTCTTGTCTCATGCCTTGAATCTTCAGGCAGATAGTTTTCAGGCCCAGGGCCTCTCACCAGAAGGCTCAAGAGACCTTCAGTTGACACAGTCTCCAGCCTCCTATTATTCAGGAAGAAACCTGGCCTTCCCCTCAGTCCCATCCTCCTTTGGGAAGGTTAAGGGAGGAACCTTTGATTAGAGGCAGAATGGGCCCGGAGGCCACATTTATGCCCACAGCAATGGGGCTCTGCACTGAGGCAATTCAGGAGCCTTTACTGTCTCAAATAAGATTGCTCATCACTGAGGCTCTTTCTCAGAATGTTGCCACTAGCCTCCAATGTCAGCTGCACGCTGCATCACTGGACACTATGGAAAGTCTCCATCAGGAGCTTTTTCCTCTCCCACAGCACTGAGTAGGGATTTGTGAATCACATGGACCCAGTTCCCCATCCTCTTCTGATCAGAATTTGGGACAATATTCTGGAAAGAAAGAGCTGATGCTTTCTATGGATGAGGATGATCATCCAATACCACTGATGTACATGAGTCTGTTCTGGCCAGTCTTGTTCAAGACCCTGCTGAACAAGGCTAAGGCCACCACTCAACTGGGAGAGGAGTCTTCAGTTCCCGAGGCAGGTTCAGCCTTGGGAAGTCATGATGCCAAATAGCTCCTATTTTCCAAACAGACCGCAAAGGCAGAGGAGGTTCCAGTGCACCAGCTATTCAGGGATGTCGTTCAGAGTCAGTGGATGTCACCAGGGGCCTGCCCGCTCCCGCATACTTCTGAAAAACATTTTTATAATGTGGCAGCAAAATTTGATGCGGCTTTGCAACCTCCATCTGTAGATAACTCAGTTGCGGCTTTCGCTTCCTCCAGTGTGCTCCTAACGGATGTAGAGGACACCTTAAAGAAGGAGGACAAAAAAGACGGAGCAAGCCCTCTTCAGGGGCTGTCAAGGCCTCCACAATGGCTTCCTTTTTCACTTGGGCATCTCTGCTGTGGCTTTGTCAACTTCAGGCCCAACTCCCAGCAGAAGATCTCAGAACACACCAGGATGTCAATAAATTAATTGCAGTGGCAGAATTTTCTGCAGATGCTATCTTAAATGCGGCAAAGTTTGCTTCTAGGTCTATAGGTCCGATGGTGACCGCCCGTAGATTCTTGTGGCTCTGTCACTGGCAGATGGACAGTAAACACAAGTGGAAGCTTGTCTCAGCCCCCTTCAAAGGTGATAAACTATTTGGGGATGCTCTGGAACCTGTCCTGGTTGACACCAAGGAGGAGAAGAACAGGTTGACTTCCGGATCACGGTAGCCGGATCGGAGATCATCATATTTTCAACATTCCTCTTTCAGGGCCCCCAAGGCAGCTTCCACTTTCTCACATCAACCATATCCTCAGCAACAGTAGCTGCAGTTGGACAGTGGCTGCAGGGGTAGGCAACAATTCCAGTCCAAACGGCCCTTTCAAAGTGAAGGAGGTTGACCTTTTAGGCACTCAAAGTGGAGGAGGTCACCCTTTTAGGCACTCAGAAGTGACAGTGGATCCAATCTCCTATTGGTGGCCGCTTGGCCTTCGCTGACCAATAGGAGGAAACCACAACTGACACTTGGGTTCGAAGCACCCTCATCAGGTCCCTCAAGTTTCTGTCCAGACCCCTAAGGAACACTGCAAAGAGGGTCCTCGTGGACTGTCATACAACACCTATTGGACACTTGGGATACAGTTGGTACCAGAGTACCAACAAGGACAGGGTTTCTACTCCGTCCTCTTTGTCATCCCAAAAACCTCGGGGATGGGGTAGAGAGCCATCCTAGACATGAAACGGCTGAATGCCCATCTAGTGTACCGCTGTTTCAAGATGCACTCACTGAAGCATCTTGGAATCCATCAGGGAGGGGGGACTTCCTCACATCAATTGATCTAACAGGTGTATCTTCATGTTCCCATCCTCCCATCACACCGGAAATTCATACACTTTTGTTACGAGGGGCACCTTTACCAGTACCGGGCCCTACCGTTTGGACTTTCATCAGCGCCCAGGGTGTTTACAAAACTGATGGTGGCTCTGACAGCATATCTCAGAACTATTCTGGTCAGGGTTCAATGTTACTCGGATGATATACTGATTCAGTCTGCGTTGGAGCACATGACAAAGACAGACCTGCAGATGGCTATCCAGGTATAGACCACGGTTTCTCCATCAATGTCGCAAAGAGCCACATGAACCCAACCAATCGCTTGTTTCATTTAGAAGCAATTATAGATACATTGGCTTGTGTAGTTTACCTCTCCCAGGACTGGCGGGCTAGCTTGCAAGTTCTGGCAAGTCGCATCCAAAGAAAGGAGAAGGTACCCTTGGCTCTACTCTCACAACTTCTGGGGAAAATGATGTCATGATCGCCATAGTGCCACGGGCAAGAGTGCATGCCAGACCTCTGCAATGGTTTCTCCTTTCTTATCAAAGGTCAGAAAGGAGCCATTTGTGGGTCAAGATTTGAGTAGCACAGACTGTCTTATGATCCCTACAGTGGTGAAAGTCTTAGGCACTTGACAAGGATTGCCTATTCAAGGAACCAGTTTGATTATCCATCAAGACAGATGCCAGTCTGTTTGGTTGGGGAACCCACCTGCAGTACCGGATGGTGCAAGGGTGGTGGATTCAGGAGGAGTTCTATCACAACATCAACTGGTTCAAGCTCCGAGCAATGCACCTGGCTCTGCAGAGATTTCAGAGTGTAGTGTCGGGTTAGCATATCCTCGTTTTGATGGACAATTGGCAGCCAAAGCCCACATCAACCACCAAGGGGGTATCAGGTCCGTGACCCTCATGCAGGAGGCTCTACAATTGGGTCTTTGGGCGGAGAGGCACCTGCTGTCACAGGGTGGAGCATATTTTAAGTGTAACCAATGTGAAGGCAGACTGGCTCCGCAGAGTCTCTGTGGACCATGCAGAGTGAAGATTGAATCCAGTGCTGTTCCAAGAGCTGACAGAGAGGTATGGTCTTCTGGTTGTGGACCTCTTCACTACTCCAATCAGCACCCACCTACCCAGATTTATGCCAGGTTCCCGGTGCAGAGAGGGTGGATACGCTGCAATGTCAGTGGCCTCAAGGGCTACTCTATGCCTTTCCTCCGCTTCTCCTCATTCCACGGGTAATCTGAAAGGCGATAGAGGAGAGAGCAGAACTTCTACTACTGGCCCCTTATTGGCTGAGGAGACCCTGGTTCGCTGCTCTGGTCAACCTGTCGGTGGTCTGGCCATGGCGGCTTCCCCAGACCAAGATATCGCTCAGTCAGGGTATCTTAGCTGACTGATACCTGACTGATTGTTTTGTGTGCCAATTGTGCCTGTTCATGGATGGACCTATTTACAGTCAAATATGCCCTGGTCACCTCCAGATTGGATTATTGCAATGTGCTCTACATGGTGCTGCTCTTGAAGAGTATCTGGAAGTTTCAGCTGGTACAGAATGTGGGCGGTTATGTATACTCCTAGAGTAGTGCATGTTACACCACTACTTCATGAGCTGCCCTACTTGCTCATGGGTCTAATTCAACATGCTGGTTTTTAACTTTTAAATGCCTATATGGCATAGGACAGGTTATTTTAGGAACTGCCCAGCCCACTAGATCCAGCAAATAGGCATGTTGTGGGTACCAACAGCTAGGGGCCGTCATTTGGTGGGTCCTAGGAGATATGCCTTCTCTATCATGGCATCCACCTTATGGAACATTTGCCTCCCCCAAAATTAGATTAGTTCAATCCCTTTTGATATTCTGAAAAGCCCTGAAGTCTTGACTACGTTGCTGGACCTGGGACTCCCAGGCAACCAAAGACTTGTTCAGATGGCTCCATTGTTGAGATGCCATTTTTATCCTCTCTCTCTTGTGGTTTGTATCTTTCACTTTTATGACATGTATTATTCAGGATGTTTATACGTTTTTGGTTTTTTATTTATCTGATAGTTGCTTGCTGCCCAGAGTCACCTCCAGTGGGATGGGCATCTATACAAGTTTAATTAATATTTAAATAAGTGTAATGATTTAATTCCTATATGGACTGTCTTATCTATACCTGTAATAGGCACACCTTTTGACTTGTAGATAAAAATGGAAGAGCAGTGGCTCTTTGCTCTGGGTCTGCTTTTTTGTATAGGAGGAAAAAAAAACCTGGTTCCTTAGATAGAGAGGGAACAATTGTTTCTTTGCTTATGTAAAAGGACTGAGAATAAAAAAAAGTACCCTTTGATCAATGTGTGTGTGATAAAATAAAACTGGTGGATCTTATGTAATACTTTGCTGATAAATAGATGAAATGTTAAAGCTCAATGCTATTACATTCTTATATAAATACTGTTCGTCTATTTGTGAGCAGGAAGAAATAAAACATTAAAATAGAATAATCAGCTTTGTGGTAAACAAAGGAAATGCATATTTGAGCATAAAAATAGTGTGTAGGCCTCAATATTATCATACAAAAACAAACTTTCTATAGACTTTTCAGAAAGATGCATTCACATTTGGTATTAAAGTAGTTAGACCTTAAGCCAGACTCTGTTTCTTTTTAAAATGTCTTTCTCTCCCCCCTTCCCTTTTCCTTCAGGTGTAACAACATGTAGATCGTAAATACATTTATAGCATGCAGAGTGTAATTTCTAAAATGTTTAACTCACAATGCTTTTCTCTTTCAGAATATTTACCTTTATTTTACATAAAATCTCTTTTTAACAGATTAATGGGGATATTCAGTATTCCCAGCAGTGTGTTGTATTTAAAATATATATAAGCAAATTGAGGCACATAATGAGCACTGTGCCACATTTGATACTGAACTTATATGCCAAGGCCATCAATATAGTCAACATTTAGAGGGAAGGCAAGGATGTTGTATTTTGAATCTTTTTTTTCTGGACATCTCAGTGAAATTGATTATGGGCTTCTTCAGTGTAGATGATATTTCTCTGGTTTAAAAAATTAGCATTTTAACCAATTTAGTCTTCAAGTTTTTCATTTAGTCATGAGTGAATAAATATGGTGAGATAAAGCAAAAAGATGTGTAAAGTGCTTTATCTCACCATATTTATGTATTCATTTTAAAACCTGTTTTATTTGCTGTGCCCTTTTTGTTTTCATTGTTCCCTCCTAATGTTAGAACTACATGTCAAGAAATTTATGAAGATAAAAGACTGACAAATAAATTTATAAGAATTGTAGCAAAGCACTTTCTTCATTATATTGTAGAGACTGATTAGCTGATTTGTAAGTAAAAAGAGAGTTTTTTCTTCCTGTTCCCAAGAAACTTTGGTTTGATACTGTTTAACTACAGGTTTAAGTACCAGTTCAGTGAGTGTGCAGAAAACAGGTGATTCAGGTGAGCAAGAAAGAAAAAAAAGGGGATATAGGACAGAATAGAGTGGGGGTGGTGGGCGGGGCCAACTGATCATTGCCACTACCAGGCAGCATCCCACCACTGGTTTGATTCTGAACTATGCTGAGTGCAACTAATGGGGCAGTCTGGGGAATTCTCCATTGTGCTTGAGAGAGAACCCAGGAATTCCAGCTTGAATAAACTTTTTCCATTTTACCTGCTTTAATCAGTGCAGAAACTCAGAGGCTACACCTATAATTAGTAATGCAGGTGTTACTTTTCCATGTCATCAAATAATGCAGAGAATATAACTAGTTTCCAAAACAAGTTAATATGTCAAGATTCAAATACCTAATGATGGACTAAATGCAGTATTAAGTGAGCAGATGTAAATGTACATATGAGTTTTCTGTTGCTGTTCTGCTGCATACTCTCTGGATGATTAACATTTGGGGACCAGGCCACATCTTCTGCTAGACTTTTAAAGAAGATGAGAAAGTTAGTATCCTCATCTCCAACAGTTGGAAGATAAATTTTGTAAAAAATATTTCTTCTTTAATAAAAAAGCCAAATTGCACTCCTGTTATCATGTTGCTTTTTATATTTTATTATAGAGATGTTCTTGCTACAACAGAAGGTTTGTTCTTGATATAGGGAAGCTTTTCATTAATTCTACGTGATTTTCATAGTTTTGTTACTACTACTGGTATTTGATCTCCATACGTATTTTTGTAGCATAATAAAATGATAGAAAACAATTCCAAATGATTTTTTTATAATCTATAAAATGACTTTCTAATTTAATCCCTTATTGACATAAATTTGGCAATATTTCTGAAATAGAATATGGTATTTCTACAAAGGCAACCCCCCCCCCCAAGTTTTACTACTTTTTGTCTTTTGATTTAATATAAAAAATTCAGCTTGGTGTGCACCCAGGTAACAACAATCAAGAAGAAAGACTTGTTTTACTGGTCTATTATTTAGCTGAGTGATCCTTTTATGTTTTAAAGAGATTACAGTGATTTACAATGATCTGCTACCCTGTATTTGACACTGGTTGACTAATTTTGTGTCATTGGGTCATTGTCAACATTTATTGACCATATAGATTGATGATCTGTCCCTAACCTGATCTTCCTGTGGTACACCCATTGCTACTGTACCTGAGTCTATCCACCTTGTTCTTGCTTGTTCTCTTCTTTTTCCAAGCATTAGAGCCTTTGGTAGAGAGCTATGTCTTTGCATAATGTGTCTGAAGTAATATAATTCTGGTCGTTTGTACTTTAAATAAAACCTCTGGATTGAGTAGTTTAAAGTTCCATTTATTCATTTCCTTAGTCATTCATGATATTTTCAGGAGTCTTCTCCAACATCAAAATTCAAAAGAATCAATATTCTATCTTGTTTCTTCAAAATTCATCTTTCACTGCCATAGAGTACCACAGGGAAAAGTGCTTGCACTATTCTGATCATCGTTGGTACTGTATAGACCCATGATGGCGAATCTAGGGCACGGGTGCCATAGGTGGCACGCAGACCCATCTTGCTGGGTGCACAAGCTGTCGCTCAACTTACCTCCAGCTGAGCATGCACATGCTATTTCACATGCATGCATGCATGCACAATTACAGAGACCCAGCTGATCTTCGGGTCTCTTGCTGTGCATGCGCACAATTGCAGCAGGAAATCCAGTTGGTTTTCAGAGCTCTCCTGTGCATGTACATGCAATTGTTCATGTGTGCATGAGTGCCTGCAAGCAGTGTGCGTGCATTGCATATGCAAAAGCTGTATGCATGTGCAGATGGTGCTGTTGCACATACAGCACACATAGAGGAGCCGCACGCAAGTGCAGATGGCACGTGCAAAGTGTGTACTTTTCAGCACTCAGTAAGTAAAAGGTTTGCCACCACTGGTATAGACACATCATGGCATGAGTATCTTTTCATGGCTGCCTTGCTGAGTGCTAATCTGCAGTGTATTTTTTGACTTCATGTTTTTTTACTGTTGATCCTAAAAGGCAGAAACTATCATTTCAGTATCTTCATTAGCATTTCTAAAGCTGATTGTTGTACTTGATATTATTCATTTTGTTGTCTTATACTTGATTTTAGTCCATTTTTTTGGCAAAACAGTTGTGAAAAACAGGCACACGTTCATAGGATGCTGCAGATGGCCATAAATATGGCTATGTTGCCAAGCATTCATATTCAGTCATGTGATCAGTGGGAGGGGCAACTGTTAGAATATTGGATCCAGATTGGAAGTCCCCTTTTTCTGATCAGTCATAACTTTGAACAGTTGCTAGGTTAGTTTTTTTTTTTAATTTAACTGATCATAGACCAAATGCTGACTGAATTGATTAATTGATTAATTTACAATGTTAATAGTAACTTTAGTAGTAACTTCAATGCCTCTAGTGTCATAAGCATAACATTGGTTATTGTTTTTTCCTCCAAATTTTTAAAAAAGGTATATATGTGTGTGTGTGCTTCTTTTTTGTGGAGATACTTGGTTACCCAAATATGGGAGGGAACAACCTAGCTCCCTTTTGCCTTTCAGCTCATCTCAAGAG
>JAEANM010013118.1:0-14533 GCA_017656035.1 Myanophis thanlyinensis | reverse complement strand
CATACATACTTTTAAGAAAGTGATAGACAGCCATGTTCTACATGGAAGCCAGCTTTTTAACCTGCAGGCAGTCCCAGGTTAAGAATGAGATACATTCCTAAATCTGTCTTAAGTTGAAATGTTATTAAGTTGTAACTTGAACTTTTGAATGGGTTGCTTATACTAATAATGGCAGATAGCATTCTGCTTCCTTTTATTAACTACTGAAGACAGGCTGTGCATTAAAAACAGTCTGCTTCAGTGTTTCATGAAAACACCACACAGCTTTAGTACATTATCAGCTTGAAGGAAGAGAATATCATTCTTAGTTTTTAGTAATTGACAATCCTTTCATAAGTACAAGTCGACCAAAAATCAAATGTTCTTAACCTGGGGACTGCCTTTATGCTATCCAAATTCTGGGAGCAGTGAGATACCTGCTTCTCTGTTTATTTTCTATATTTATGCAGACATGTTCTTATGACAGTTGTTATTGTTTATACTAAGTGTTAAATGATAAAAGAGGGAGGGAACGCTTAAGTGAGTAATTATCTAAAAATGTAGATAAAAGGAAAATTGGGTAAATAGCAATAGCACTTAAATTTATATACTGCTTCATAGTGCTTTTCATCCCTCTCTAAGCAGTTTACAATGCCAGCATATTGTCCCAAACAATCTGGGTCCTCATTTTACCAAACTCGGAAGGATGGAAGGCTGAGTCAATCTTGAGCCGGTCAGGATTGAACTCCTGTCAGTGGGTAAAGTTAGCCTGCAATACTGCAAAAAATTGCATTCTAACCACTGCGCCACCAATAAATGAAAAATACACATGATTAAGGAGAACTGATATTCAAAGTTCAGAGATAAAGTCTGTTGGAATTTTAAAACAAGTTTGTTTCTTTTTGGAATGATAATTCAGCATTAGTTTTAAAATGTGAACCTTCTGTTTTGGACTGTAGATCAGTTTAATGCTCAAAATTCCTTTGGAAAAACAAAGCCTGGAACTTTAATGAGATATCAATCAGTCTTATTCATTATAAAAATAAATGTGTCTAGGGAATGTAATCAAGGTTACAAGGTGGATATTGAAGTATATGAAATCAAGCATAAATGTCAGGAAAACTCATATTGTAATGTGAGGGCCAAATTTATGAGGAGGTAATAGTTTTCCTATTCAAGTCACTTGACATGAGGCAGTCCTGGAAAGTAATGTGGACTTCAATTATTTATGAGGTAATTAGATTATTTAAATCTGTGAGAGAGAGCTCACTGATGGTTTTGTTTTGCTATGAACTTTTGCCAATATGACAAATAGCCAGAAGAGGTCTCTGCTCCCTTAATTCATTATGATTTTCATAGCCTTTGCTCGACTCTCTATTTGGAGATAGGTTAGTTAAACACTACAATTGTGCTAGAAATGGTTAATTTCTGAGTACTGTTGAAAATAGCAAAGAAGAGTTGATCTTAATGTGATCAGGTATCCATATTATTTAGCACTCTACTTTTTTATTATACTATTGCATATTATACATACCCTGTAAGAGTAATGCATAGAACTGTAAATATATATCCTTAAATTTGTAATTATGTTTATAGATACTTCCCTTCCCTGTTTCTTTTCTTTTAGTCTATTGAGGATGCAACATCTGGCAAAAATGTAGGAATGAAATTAGAGCCACATCTGTCAGTGTTCTGAAATCACAGAATTGTAGAATTGGAAGGGCTCCAATGGTTCATCTAATCAACCCCCACCCTGTCAATTCCAACATAGGCTATTCCAGACCTGTGTGAGTCTATTTTTTGAGCACTCTTTTTAACAATGAGATTCTTCGCCTTCCACATGTAATTTGTTTTTCTGCTGAACTCTTCTTTCAGTCTGAAACTTGTCCAAAACTGTTAGGATTTAACAACATAATTTCTTTATTTGAATACTCAGGGTATTAATGAGTCAAAAATTGCAAATGTTGATCTTTGAATCAATCTTGCTTTTTTTTTTTTGCAGCATTCTAGGAGGGAAAATATTCTGAGTACTGTATTGCTCAATTAATTTTTTAGTTTCATTTTACATTGCAGGATATATTTACTAGTTAAAGCTGTACATAAGAGTATATTCTTAAAATCTTATTTATATATGTGGATTTAAATATTTAAAAATTAAATATTGTCCTAAAATTAATGCTAGGTTTTCTTAGTGATTTTTACATCCTTTTCAATAGCTTAAATATATTTATTTTACTTGTATTTTGGTATATAATGCTTACAGTTTTATTATATGGTTAGTTATTAGTTATTCAGCCAGTAGAGATCTTATTTATTTTACCTTTTTTTAAAATCAATATGTGCTAATAATATTCTTCTTTTGAAAATCTACTTTAATTATTAGGATAAATTCTAGAGTTGGGTACAGTGTCAATTGACTTGACATACATTATTTTTTTAAAAAAATTCAGAATGTGATTAATTTAGTATAAAAAAACTGATGAATTTGTTTTTAATGTTATCTAACTTACTTGGAAATCACCGTATGGGGATTTTTCCTAAATTCCACAATAACTACCAATATTTGTATCTACACATGTTCTTGGATTACTACTAATACATTTTTTTAATCTGATTCAAAATCTCCTTCCAATATTAATTAAAAAGATTAAATCCCCATACCTTAGTTGTGTTAATAATATAAAATAGTTGGTTTACTGAAATTTGATTTAACACACTTCAGATACAATATCACTCCACTGTTACTTAATTAACTAGTATCTGTTAAATCAAGGGTGAATCTATTATTGAATATTTATTGAAAACAAAACCTTTTATGTCAGTGACACAGTTATGCAATTTGCTAAACTGACACAAATTACTTAAATTCATATTTAATAGATTTTGGATTTAATTGATCATTCCATGAATGATCCATTAACTGAAGGTTTTACTGTAATGGAGTCTATTTTCATTTGGACTCCCTATATATTGAAAATAAATAAACGGACAAATAAAATATTCAATATATTTGATATGTATTTGATATATTTTCATATATTTGATTGTCTTATTGTGAAGAAATAGAAAGGATGCCAAAAAACCAATATCGGAAGGGCGCAACATATTGAATCCCATAGTCAAACCTGCTGAAAGTATTGCATTTCTTCAGGAAATTTATACCAATAAAGCCAAAAGCATATCTTTGGATGCTTGTTAGAAAGAGTGTATTACATTTTTTTCTAGAATAAGTATTCTCATTCTATGCATAACAATATATTCTGTATTTTATATACCAGTAACATACTTTGGGTTTGCTAAACATGTCTGTTACTTCATGCACATAATACACTTATTTCATTTATGATCAGTTTTATTTATTAATAATGTTTCAGTGGAATCTTAGACATGAAATACAGTTATTTGATATTTGTTAAGAAATGCATATTCAGAAAAATTGTGTCCAGCATAGATATTGAATGGAAAAATAGTCCGTGGATGCAGATTCTTAATTTGTGTGAAGATGTGTGAAAACTTCTACCACCTGCTCAGCAGATGTTCATTTTTTCTTTCTTTTTTCTGTCTCTTTTGCTATGGAACTAAGTGATTGGTTAAAGATGGCCCTTGACACAGAGGTTAAAAACATACTTGTTTTCTATCTAATATGAAGTGGATGAGGTGAGGATAAGAAAGGAAGTGTTATGGTTCTTTAGGTTATTAACTGCAGATCCGTGCTGGATTCCGTTTTTCCCTTTCATACTTGTCTTTAGAAGAGTTATACTTCCTTGCTGTTGTGGAAGCATTCATGATTAAACAGAACAATGGCTATAAAGCTTTAGCGGCTGAGTTGACACAATTCAAATCATAAGCCTGACACTTGGGGGTTGGTAAGAGCAAAGATACTACTATTTGATGGGATGAGAACTTTTAAAGAAAATTATTATTTCCTGTAGTTTAAGAATATTTTCTTCTATGTCATTTGTCCACTATGTGATTTGATGTCTATTATACTTGTATCCCCACTTTCTGAACTAGTTTTAAGACTAATATAATGTGCTTAAAATCCAGATATAGCTTCAAAAGAAATACAATATGTGGCTGAACAGTTTTTGAATTGCATCAAAATTTCATCCCTGCAGCAATGGATGGAAACTAATAAGAGAATCAACCAAGAATAAGGAAAAATTCCTTATGCTTAGAACAATTAATCAGTGAAACAAGTTGCCTCCAGAAGTTGTGGATGATCCATCACTGGGTTTAAGAAGAGATTGGACAAATGTCTGAAATGGTCTAGAGTTTTCTGCTTGAGCAGGGAGTTGGATTAGAAGACTTCCAAGGTTCCTCCCAACTCTATTATTCATTATTTTAGATTTTTCTGGCTCATTTACTGTAATGTAATATTTAACATTTTATCTATGACATTATTTTCATGGCTATTTGTAATTGGCTGCAAGCAGATAGTTTCTTGGTTAAAACACAATTATTTGCACAAGCTTATGTAATTATTTTCAGTCCCTTGCTTCTGCTTTACTCCTCAATTTGTGCAAGAAGCAAAATGAAGTAGGAAACCTCAGCTAAGCATAGTTGCCTCCAGAGATTGCTTTGTTTTGCTCTCATTTGAAGGATAGCAAAAGATTGCATGTGTGGGCATGAAATTCATGCATATTAGAACTTATTTGTAATATTTCCCTGTTCTGCTTTTTATAACTACTGGTTCAACATTCAAAGATTTATACATTTTAATCCTAATTCTATGAAATATTTATATGTAAAGTGATAGGGCTATAGGCATGAAAGTTGGATGGATGACTTTGAGCCAGTCATTTTCTTTCAGACCAGCTTACTTCACGTTATTATTGTGGGGAAAAAGGAAGCAGGAGTATTGAGCATGTTCAACTGCAACAATACCTTTAACACCATCAAACAAAACATTGGCCTATCCCCAGTTCTTTAATGGGTGGATAAAAATGTTAAATCCATTGTAAATATCTGGTTGATTGTGTGACCAACCATAATTATAACTGTGTGACCAACCATAATAATAAGAGTTCAAATAGAAAAAAATGGTGCACCATGGACTTACAATTCTTAATAAGAAAGAAATAAGTCTAGATTGGGGACCTTATAGCATCGAGTCAATAGAAGAGACTATGGCAAAAGAAAGCAAAGATAATACCAATAATAATAGGCACCTTGGGTGCAATCCCAAAACAACTATCGTGACCTCTCGCCTAGATTATGCCAATGCTCTCTACATGGGGCTCCCCTTGAAAAGCATCTGGAGGCTGCAGTTGGTGCAGAGTGTGGCCGCGCGGGTGATTCTGGGGGCTCCTCGGAGCTCCCATATTACACCTCTCCTGCGCGAGCTGCACTGGCTCCCTGTGGCCTTTCGGGTGCAATTCAAGGTTGCTGGTTCTTACCTTTAAAGCGCTCTATGGCTTGGGACCTGGGTACTTACGGGACCACCTGTTGCCACCATCCGCCTCCAGCCGACCGGTGCGTTCCCACAGGGCAGGCCTCCTCGGGGTTCCACTGGATGGTGTCGTCTGACAGCCCCGAGGGTTCAAGCCTTGTTTGTGGATGCACCCTCCCTCTGGAACGAATTGCCCCCAGAGATCCGGACCATCACGGACCTACGGACCTTCCGGCGCGCATTAAAAACCTACTTGTTTCAACAGGCCGGTCTGGCCTAGTACTCAGTGCGGGTTTTAAATTGTTTTAAATTAGTTTTTAAACTTTGAATTTTAATTGTTTAAAATTTTTAACCGTTTTTATTTGAATTGGTTTAAATTCAATTGATCAGCCACTGTACTTATTTAAATTTTAATTTGGTTTTAAATGGTTACATATCTGTGTTTTAATAGGCTGTACACCGCCTTGAGTCCTTCAGGAGGTAGGCGGTATAGAAATCAAATAAACATAACATAACATAACAACTAGACCATTACTTGAACACCTTTGGTATTGACAAAATCACCAGTCAATTGCAAAAGGCAGCTTTCCTTTGAACAGTTTGCATCCTGAGATGATACACTTAAATATCATCAAACGACATCTGCCTATCCCAGGTCCTTGGGAAGGACAATAGGTGGACAAAAATGCCAGATTCAGTCTAAATTTCTGACTGACAATGTAATGAATCATAATATTAATAATAAACATCTGGCTGACTGTGATCAACCATAATAATAATTCATTTTATCAGGCAGTGAGCTTTATGAGAGAAGTTCTAGTGAATCACTATAGTTAATACTTTTGAACACTGAAGTTAATAAGTAATATTAATAATATTTCTTTTTATACTGCTTTAGAGTCTAAATTTCATTTCTATAGGTTGCTGCAAGAAAAGCTGTTACCTGCATAATTCTGATCCTTGTATATATGAGGCCATCTTAGCATCTAAATATTTTTTCTAAAGCCTTCATGGCTACTCTAACGAAATGGTAGCCTGCAGCATATTTCTTGATTGCTAGCTTCTTTATCCTTGTTGGTTGATCCTAAAAGACATAAGCCATCTAACATTCCAGTATCTTCATTGTCAATTCTAAGATTGGTGCTGTTTGTCGCTAGTTTGTTTTTTTATATTTAATCTCATTTTTTCATTATGCTCCACTGCGCTTACAGAGTCAGTCACTCACTCACTCTGTTTGCTTCCCATCTTGCTGTAATAATACTGTTCATTTATATGTTTGTGTTACATGCTACTGTATGATTTGGGAAAGTTAAATGTAACATATAACTGTACACCCCTTTGTGTTTGAAGTGTCATAATCTAAAACCAGTTTGATATTCTATTAGAAAATAGTATTTGATAATCCACATACAGTGTAGTAAACATATCTTTGTGCACATTTGTAATATTTATATTGCAACCACGTAGAGTAACATAGATTTAAAGCAGCTGCTTGTGGCTATAAAATGTCTGAGAAAAGTCTGAAATTAGAAGTGAGTTATTCGCACTGATATATATCCTAATTTAAGCACTTTGTTGATTATTTGATGACTACTTCATTAAATTTCTATAGTTCATTAAAACATTGTTCTAATATTGAAATAATTTCTAACATGTACTATTTTTGTTAAAATTGTTTATTTCATCTATTTTAAATGGCTGTGTCTCATAAACAAAAACCTTTTAATGAAGAAACAGCATAAATCTCTAACAAAAACTCCTGGCAAAATGTTTTTTGATAGGTATGAGTTTCTGCTGCTGAGGGAAAATGCATTCCATACTGTAATGGAACTGATCATTACTGTTAAGATTGGTTGTGTAGTATTCTCTCATGGGTGGATCTGAGTATTTTAGAAGCAAGCTTTATTCAATGTGATCTCACTTTTGAGAGCAGCCAAAAAACCACCTTGAGATCTGTAAACCAGAAATGAGAAACTGTGGTGTTTTGTGGTTTGATAATAGTGTTGGAATGTGAAAGGTGGAAGATTTTCTCTTTTCTTTTTCCTTTAGCACTGAGATCTTAAGGAAGTCCTACAATTTCAGATTTTTGTAATTAAATAGGCTAAACATTTAGCTGTACAAATCTACCTGGAAATTTAATTACTAATCTACTTGATCTAAATCTACCCAATACCCAACCACTAATTCTGCAATCTGATTTGTGTTCAGGCTTAATCCATACATTTATTCTTTTAAAGAATAAAAATATGGTGACCATGTGTGCTTGAAGAGTGTAAATGTCCTTCTTCTGCCCCCCCCCCCCTCAAACAAAGCTCCTTCTTTTAGTTTTACAGAAACCAGAGGCTTCTTCTGCTTTTATCTAGCCCCAGTAGACTTGTTGCTTGGAAGAGACAAGAGCCAATTGAATTTAAGAAAGATACAGCATGCTGGCTAAACACATGGATATTTCAAGACCACCCCATGTCTGTTAAGAAACGCTGTAGCCAGCCTGATTTTTGCAAAAGCCCCTTAGTAAGCATTCTTCTTCAATTTGCCCTCCCTTACTTAAATCCTCATGGAGCCTGAAAACTAAACTCTAGTTTATGCCTGAAGTAGTCCTATAAAGCTATGTTTAGTGGTGATGATTATCCCATAATCATTGCTTGACCTTTGCAAATATAAAAGATCAAGACAGCAGGTAAACAAGAATACAAAATAAAATCTTAATACAATTTTTAATTGTTTTTCTGTTCTAATTTTTTCTTCTTAAAATAGCAACCTAGGAAAACTAAATCAGAAAACTAAATCCCTGTTTTTGGCTGTTCTTTCCTCCCATATCAAATTTGGTCCTGTTTTGTTTTTGGATAATTATCCTGCTGGTGGATAGTTCTTACATATTTCTTTTCACATTTATTCTAGAAAGAATAAATAAAGATATTCTGTGATTTAAGAACTGGTCCATAGTTTTCCATTTTTATTTATATAATACTATTGGTATGTGTTGTGTTTTATAGATGTAAGACAGGTGGACAACTTTTTTAGATGAGCAGATTTGGGATTTTGAGAACATGAACTGGATATAATCAGAATATTTTTTGCTATGGGATACTTCTCTGCTCACAAGCACGCTGATCCCAAAAACCGCTTTCTGCAGCCCAGTGGGGCCTAAAGAAATTCTTGCACATAATTATGGTGTTGAAGGCTACAGCTTTATTTTGAGGCATATCAGTTTCCTATGATATTTCATTTGCTCAATTTTTTTAAAACATTGGATGGCCGAAGAGTCTGGTGGCACCAGCAACTTGTTGGGATACACATTAGTGTAGACTTTAGTATAGAGTAGACTGAATTTCAGTCAGAGAATAGGAACAATGAGTTTTAACTGATGTTTTCTTGAAATGGGTGCATTTTGAGAAGGAATTTAGAGGATACCAAAATGTGACAACAGAGCATAAGCGGGGAAATAAAGAATGGCACAAAGTAAGGGGTACTAGAAAATGAGTTAAAAGCTTTGCCAAAAGAATAGAAATGTATTGTTTTATCATTTCAAAGGGAGAAGCAACAGAAGTGAATTACTATGGGGAAAAATATAAAACCAAAGCAGCATCACTGAAAGAAAACTAGTGTAGTTTCTGTGTGGGTAGTTCAGGGAATCATGAGACTCGAAGAAGTCATTCATCAATAATGAGCAGAGAATAGAATCTGAGAACTTGTATACACAGAGAGAAAGTTAACATGAAGAGTTACCATGCATGAAAATTTTAGAGAACAGCTGCAGAAAGAGGGAGCTGATAACAGGTTCCTAGAGATACATAGTATGAAGTGATTAAGTCTCAAAGATTCAAGGAACATAAAGAGGGATGTTAGTCTTAAACACATTCAGTTTTATTATTTTGAGTTACAGTAATTTATTGGGGAGCCAGAAGTGTTTGGTGGAAGTGTATCTGTAGATCAGGATGGGCAGAAACTAGTTTAGGTAATATCGTTAGACCTCTGGCCAATTTGCAGTAGTTTGGTAGTGATTTCTGGTTCCCAAATGCCTAATAACAGAAATTTTACAAAGACTACCTCAGTATGAAATTAGATTTGAAGACAATCAGGAGTGCTTCTTGATTTCTAAATACCTTTTCTTACCTGAGTCATTATTTTTCATCAGTATCTAATTTATAGACATAATGTATTTTGTAGTACTGAAATATTTATTTATTTATTTATTTAATTTAATTTATATACCGCCCCCTCTCCCTAATAAGGCCCCATGTGTTGTTTTTGATTGATATTTAATCTGGAAATAGAAACAAATATTAAATTTAGATTGAAATAAATGAAAATGTATTTCCCTTCCATCTAAGTTGCTGATATTTGTTAACATCTTGGTTTTCATTTGCTAAACTGGGATAAGGATACAATGGTGTGGAATACAGAAAGACTTTTGCCCTATGTGCATCTCACAGTACTCTTATCTGTTCAGAAATGCTGACAGGCTCAAGCAGATGATGCAAAAACATACTGTTGTTTCATCAAGCATATAATAAAATGAGCTGTAGCTCACATAAGCTGGTGCTTTTTCAGTAAAATTGTTTAGATGGAAAGATTCTACCAGATCCTGATTTGCCATCAGAGACTAATCTGGCTTTTCCCCACAATGTGAAGAACTATTTTGATAGCATTCCATGCTATTGTAATAACATTTATTTCATTTTGGAGGGGGGGGGGGGCTTGTGTGCATTTTGAGTTGTAGAAGTTGAATCTTATTTTCTGGTAGCCATCTTATCATATTACTGTGCAACGAGCAAAACGATTCCATCTTCCACTTTTCCTCCATCTTTGCTGTGATTATTGTTGTAATACCAAAAAGGAACGTGAAGTTAGTGCTTTACGAACCTTTTCATTCATGAAAAAAAAAACCAGAAAGGAGAATTTTTACTTTTCCAAATGTTTCAACTCTGACCTCCAAGTGGGCTTCAATCTCCAGGTCAAATCAGACATTTTCTGGAGTAAATAATATATGTATTTGTTTTTAATGCTACATTAACAGCATGAGTGGCTGGTTTCTGTGACTCTTCCCCCTTTTAATTTAATGTGCTGCTTTTGGCTCTTCTTTAAAGAGGACTCTGTGGAGTAATTTTGGCTCTTATCAGTTTGCTGACAGCTATATAAGCTATTACTGGCTCCAGGCAATGTGTGCAGGCATTGGAAATCTCTTGTTTTTAACTCAAGGAAAAAAACATACTAGGTAGATTGTGAGCAAATCAGACTGAGGTCTGAAGGGAAAACTGTCTAATAGAGCTGCATACCAGTCTTTTGTTTATCATGTAATAATAGGATTTACCTCTAGTCAGACTACAATGTATTTGATCCATGAGTCTAAAAATATAATTTAAAAAATCATTATGAGCAAATTCTAGGTCTTTAAATGGTTTTAATTAGTATATTTGACTTTTTACCATCCATCTTTTCTCCTGAGAAAAACCTCTCTGGGGGCTTTTTAGAATTCTTATTACATTGAAAAGCACTTTTATCCATCTGCCATTTGTAGTATTTTAGTCTGTGTAACTTGAACATCTAACCTCACATTAATCCTTTCTTGGCTGCCTTTCTAGAATTCTTTCTTCATTAATGTCAGGCCTTGCCATTTTTTTTTCAGCTTATCAAATATATAAATCAGAAGCCATTTTTCCCATTCTAAAAGATCCTTAGATCGGGCAGCAAGAAGGAGGCTATTGGAAGATAGGTCTGGTAGCTGCCTAGTAAGTGGAATTGTAGAATCTTAGGCATTAATTTGGATGCCTTTTTAAAATATCTATTAAACAACTGTCTTCTAGAAAAGAGATAAAGCATTCTGCTTTGTGTTCAGGTCACATCTGTAATTCTTTGTCCAATTCTGATATCAAACTATTACATGGACATGGATAAGATAAATGGTTAAAGATAAGCTCCACAGGCTCAGCGCTCTCTCTCTCTCTCTCTCTTCCCCCCCTCCTTTTTAACATCTGCATGAAACCGCTGGGTGAGATTATCACCACAGGATGAGGTATCAGCAGTATGCCAACGATACCCAGTTATATAACTCCATCATGGATGAAGTGAGTTAATTTCATGGTGCCTGGATGAGAACAACACATATCAGCTGACCCCAGGTTGGGTGAAGTGGGTCAGACCCTCTGTATCCAGGAGTTTTATCATCTTCACTCTTGGATGGGTTGCCCTGGTGTGAGGATCCATGCAGCCAGCCATGGGGCTGATTGGTGCCCTGAGAACCTTCCCTTTGCCTTTTTAATTATTTTTAACAGGGTTCAATCATTCTTGCCTCCTTCTAAATTATTTTTTTTAACATTTATATTATGTTTTTATTTTATAGTATTTTATTGTACATTGCTTAGAGTCCCTTTCTGAGGGAGTTAGGTGGTTCAGAAATGTAAAAAATAAGTAAGTAAATAGATAAATAAATCTCTAGAAAAGAGTAGTGGCGATAATGAACTATTAAAAAACAATTATAGGAAGTGTTGAAAGTGCTGGATAGGTTTAGCCGGAAAGAGAGAAAATTATTAATCTTCCTGAGGTTTCTGTGAATCAAATTAACATGGTTTCCCTCTGAGACAGATTTGGAGATCTTCAGATTTGAAATCTAGAATTAGCAGAAATTGGATCTAATCCTGTTTCATGAAATATGCAAGAGCATCACTGAGGATGTGAAATGTTCCTGTACTACTATGATGAACACTCAGAATATGAGTGTAAATCAATTTTGAAAGATGATATATAAATATAAATTTTATTATTTTTTTAAAAAATAAACATCTAGTTTTAAAGAATAGAATTCTCACAATAGATGACAGTAGACTATGGAACTGTTTTATAGGCCAATAAAGCTAAGAAATTTGTAAAATATAAAATATTTGTTTACTAGAATAGAATAAGAATAGCTCAAGCAATCATCAGCATATAAGAGATTGTCAGAAGTAAGAAAGATATGGAGGTCACTGTATTAGAGCCAGTGAATTGGCTTTGTCTTCCCTCCCCATGGGAAACCTATTTTGTTAGTTTAGTGATAAATCAATTTTGTGACAATGAGTGCTTGCTTATTTATTTATGATGTTGGAAACTGATTAAAAGTTTCCAGCCACCTTTAAACTGCCTGTGTCTAGAGTCAGGCAGCTTGTAACTAAGGTAGATGCTAGGGACATTGTACTAAATCACAGTGGGAAGCATCAGTATGCAGCTAAGAAAGCTGGGAAAGGTGTAAGCAGATCCTCAATTTATCTGCCAAGTAGGTTTTCTAAACACTGTTTTATTGGACAGTGGCTCCTGCTTTACTAACCTCTAACCTCTATGGTACTTGGAGGTGCTACCCACTGACCAGCCTTGTCTTTGAACCTCCCTTGGTTCCTGCCACCTCAAAGCCTTGCTGCCGGATTCCTATATTTTTCTTGGGACTTCACCTCTCAGCAGGATGGCTACAGCAGGGAAAACTGATCCACCCTTAGAACATTGATATATTTGAAAGTGATACCCTCGAGACTAGAAACCTATTGCTTTCTATTTCAGGAGCTGTCTATCACCTGTCAAAAAATGTAGCTGAACCCTTTTCACCTTTTTATTCAGTTGGCAATCATATTGTAATAGATAGACTGAGCAGTTGTGGGCAGTACAGATTATTACCTCCTCATCCATAATTACATTTGCAGTAATTTTGGGCAATGTGAATGTAGTGTGTGGATTTCGCTTTGTAAGATAACTAATGTAATTTGAGGTTGGTAAAATTTGAGGTTGGTTGTATCATCAGTACATGGCAACTAATGTAATTTGAGGTTAGTCAAAATAAGTTCTAGAAATTGGGGGGATTGGGCTATTTATTGGCTCCCTGATATCTGAATGATATAGTCCACATTGTTCTATCCAATTGTTTTTGAACACTGTTGTTCTCAGGTAAGTGCATTCCATGCCCCAAAGGTGCTTTTTCAAGAGGCAACTGGACTTCCTTGTTTTTCTTTGAAGATGTTTCACTTCTCATCCAAGAAGCGAAACATCAGCTCTGACTGGATAGTGGGGAATTTTTGTTTGTGAGATCTTTCAGCCAGGGCATTTATTTATTTAGTTCATTATTTGGTTCTGAAGGCCTGAAAATACTTGCTCCTTATTTAATGACAGTGCTGAAATGACTGAGAACAGGTTGTAAGTTTCTGTTTTCCATGCCATTGTAAGTTTGAATGCCCACCGAACAAGAGGTCAGTAAGCGAGGACTATCTGTAGTTCCAATATGAATAAGGTTCCAATCTGAATAAGGTCTGACTATGTGGCTGCTAAGAGTCAAGACTGACTCATTTCTTTATTTCTATGTTTCATAAAGACCACCCATCTCATGACAATGATTCTGGGTGGCATGCAAGGATTAAAACTACAGCTAAAACCAAAAACTCACAATGCCTGAAGTAAATCAATACCTCTCAATGATAAAAAGCCATATCAGAAATAGAGCTTGTTTAACCTCCTGGCCCAGATGCCTGGGGAAATAGCCAGGTTTTCAGACTTGGGATCTGAAGGAACAAAATAAAAATATTAGTATATCCTAAACAAACAGTGCAAGCATAAAGAAAGAATGAGTGAAATTATACCATCCTTTTCTTTTTGTTACTGTAAATCCATTTAGAAGCTACTTTTGTAGAAATAACAATGGCAGGTCAGTGACTAAATCCAAGATGGCGCCGTAACAAAGGCAGCCGTCGTGGCCGCTCCGACCCCCAATAGATACCCCTATAGACAATTATAGATACCCCCTGGAACCTTCTAGAACCAACCCCAAACCGTTCAAAACCTCAGGAAACCAGCTATGGCTACCTCACATGGGCACAGGAGTCAGAGAACAACAGAACAGAAGTCGGTAAGATCACAATCAGGAGGAGAGGCAGAGCGACGCGATCCGAGGCAGCCCGAACAGCCAGCACATCGAGAGTTGCCGGAGAGCTGCTGAGGCCCCACAGACAGCAGAGACATGGTGGACGCCCACCGGAGCGTCTCCCAGGCAGCAAAAACATCGAAGGAAACATCGGAGCTTCCGGGGACTTTTTATATTGACACGGAGGTCTACCAGGAAGCCAAAACATCCAAGGAAACATCAAGGAGTTGCCGGGAAGACCACAAGAACATTCCACAACAACATACAGACTGTAAGATTGATGGCAC
>JAEANM010013117.1:0-14534 GCA_017656035.1 Myanophis thanlyinensis | reverse complement strand
CCCCTCCCTCCCTCTTTTACTTTCTTCCCTTTTCTTTCTTCATTTCTCTTTATTGTTTTCTTTTGTTCTTACTCCTCACTAACTTATTCACTCCCTCACTCCCTCACTCTCCTTCTTTGTTCCTTCCAAAGATCCTATGGATTGTGGGAATCTCTCAGAGGTGTTAAAAATGAGGTTAACATGACCATGGTAACACACAGTGATGAAGAAACAAATATGCTTCCAAATTTCATTTCCTCAAAGTAAAAGGCTGTTGCATTGTTTAATTTAACTAATTTGGAGTACTTTTTTGATACACAGTTTCACCCAACTAAAGATTACAATACTTAAAACAGGCACTAGTATTTTATAAATATATAGATGATAAAAATAGCAAGAATAGAACATAATGGATCCTTCTCGGAAGCTGATATTCCACATAAATCATATGTAGAATAGCAGGTAATCAAAGTGAAAATCTCTTTGATGTTTAAAAAATGCTTTAAAATGGCTTTAGAAAACTATATTTTTAATGTGAGGAAGGGCATTTCCTTCATTGACTCAGCACAACTTCTATATACACACTTCATTAAAAATGAAAACAAAAAACATTAGAAGGAAATGAAATTGTTGTACTTTGTCATGAGTTTAAACATAACACAGCTCTAATGTGCACAATCATATCCCTTTAAAAATATCATTTCCATTTCAGTATAGTCTATACAGTTTATTGCTATTTCTTGGTCTTTTAACTAAAATAAACTTTAATTCAGAATTTCCAAGATTTTGTATTTTGTTATTATATGATAATAATATTAGTCCATCAATAGTTATTCACTGTTTAATACTATTTAAAGAACATACTGTAAAAAAATAATTCTGTTCCTATTTTTTCAGAAATCCACTTCATTGATTTTAGATAATACAGAAGAATGCAATCGTTTATTCTAGAGTTCTAGAGTGAAATTATTTCTGTGCTAAGGTTCTGAAGAGTACTGAGACCATCATGTTCTCCTTGCCCAGAAATTTCAGAAAAACTGTACAGTATATGCTGAAAAAGAATTAAGGAATAAAGATTGAGTTTAGCTACTTAGGATGCTAACTAACTTACCTATTCGGGACACTGCTTACCTCCCTCCCTCCCTCATTTTATTATGTAATAACAGTAGTGGAATTCAATTCTTTTTACTACCGGTTCTGTGGGCGGGGTTTGGTGGGTGTGGCTGGGAAGCCATGTGACTGGGAGGGCAGTTTCTGCAAGCAGGGCAATAAAGATTAGAATGTTTTTTTCCTGCCTTCCTTGCAGGAAGTGTAAAGTGGAAAAAAAGAAAAGAAATTTATTTTAACAACCGGTTCTCTGAACTGCTTAGAAAATTTACTACCAGTTCTAGCAAATCTGCTAGAATTTCACCTCTGTGTAATAGTTTTTTTTATTAGAGAACCATTAAAATATGTTTATTTCTATAATATTTTCTTTTTATAATATTTGCCTTAAATTGCCTATCTATTTTCTCTTTAGGCTTAGAAAATGGCTGCAACTTAAAACCAACATGAAACAATTCAAACAATGCAATCTGCTTTTCTTTCTAGGGTAATAACACAATTAAAACAGTTGATTAAATTTAGTGGGACATATAGATTGGTAGAATTTTGTTTAAGCTCATAAGAAAAAGATTCAATATCTAAACAACAGAAGAATAAATTACTGAAAAAAAATATAAAACTCTAGTGTGATTTTTGGGGTAGCTCATGTATTTTGAGAAAGCATAGTATTTCTTCACCTTCCCATTCAGAAATCTTGCCTTCTGGACAGGGAATGCAATCATAGCAGCAGAATGGCTCCCCTTCTTTCTTTTGTTTGCTATAACCAGGTTGGCACTTGTTACTACAGACTGAGAGAGGTTGCACCTAGTTCACCAATATGAATAGAAATAAAAAAATTAACATAAATCTTCATAAGAATAATTATAGAATATTTATAGTCCAGAGGAGAACATGGCATACAATAACATTTCACAGGTTATTTATCTTTATAGTCCTTCAGGCTAAAATGTTCTTATGCCAAATTATCCTCTACTGACTTTTGAACAGTTATTTCAAGCTCACTGGAAGAATCCAAAATTTGAAATAGACTATTCCAATTCTTTCTATGAAGAAATTCTCTTGTTGCTAAAAGACTTAATCTTTAACATTGGTTCAAATTTATAGTGCCAACTATTGCATAGATTACTTTTAGGTAAAGCTGCTTGTAGATGTAGATTATGTAAGCTACTTTAAAAAGCCTAATACTATTAATATCTGTTTACAATATTGTCAGATGGTAATATATAGTCTTCTCATCAGAATTAAGCATTTTTTTCCTATATACCTATATATATTTTTTCCTATATACCTATATATTCCTATATTTCCTATATACCTATATATTTTGAAAAATGTATTTGCATATTGTTGATATAATTTTAACTGAGCATATAGGGGAAGAAAAGCAAACCCAAAAATGTACAGTATAGAGAGAAAGACGATAATGTCTTAGTACTGAGTTATGTCATGAAAAAAAGGGAAGCTTGAAAAAAAATCATATTTTTCCTAAAATATATTGATAACCAAAATTGAAATATGAACAAAAATGAATTCATCCTTCAATATTAAAATAAGAGCATTAAAAAGAGACTATTAATGAGTAGGATGAAGTTATATTTAATTTTTATATAAATACATGTTCAATTACAGAAAATTTATTGCATAAATATGCATGTTAGAGTAGCTTAATGTTTGTATGCCTTGAGACATTCAGATGAAATTTGTTTTATATGTACATTAAAATCAGTAGCTAAACCCATAATGTTACTAAGGTTGAAGAAATAAGAAACAAAGTAAAACAATAAAGTATTTGGAAATCCATCATGAGCAGAAATATATCCTGAGACATATTCTATATTAAGACAATTAGCTGTATATCCTACCTGGTTAAACCAGCCATGCCACACAATTGAATTTTTGTTCATCATCAGTTTGTGGTCTCTTGTTACTTGTGAGTTAATCATTCCAACTTTTACTCCAATTAAAGTCTCATTTGGAAATGAAACCCAATTCATAACATCAAATGGTGTTAGAAGTACACCATTTTCATCAAAGGAAACCATTTCCCCTATGGAATTATTAAAAGACACTTGCTTCAGAAAATAGAGCAGCTGAGGATAAAAGGAAAATAAATGCTTCAGAAAATGTTCCAACTCATGAAACTGAACAAAGATGTGAACAATTGTGTCAGGCCCCAAAACCAGGAAAGATATCTGATCATTTCTTTCAAGCACAGTTCTTGATTGTAGCACACTTATTATCAAAATTTTGCCAATTCTACTATATTCTTGAGAACTGTTAGGGAGGGATTGTCTTCACCTTTTTCTTTCACACAAAATATCTGGATGTACTTGTTTCTTATTCTACTTGAATTCACTCCCCACCACTGGAATCCTGCCTACTACAAACAATCTAACTACTTTTTTTAAAATCAGGTTGTTTTAATGAGCAGTGATGAACATTTGTCCTTACCAGCATGGCAATGATAATTTAAGGCCAAAGAAACTGGCAATAGATTATTCATAGTGTTGATAAATCCAGTAAAAGGATATAAAATACTGTAAGTTAGGACTTCAGAAATAATGTTATGGAAATTTCATAAAGTTAGCCTTCATTCAAGAAGATTTATTCCATCTGAAACCTAAAGAGTTTGTGTGAGAGCCAGTCTGCTGCAATGGCTAAGATAACAGACTAGAAATAAAAGCATTAATTCTGGTTTTGCCTTGAATGAATCTGCATGGATCCAACTAGGTGAACATGGGCCAGTCCCTCCTTTAGCCTTAGGTGGATGGGGGTGGGTGGGGTGGAACAGTGCTATATCATATCCAAATATTTAGCCAAGAAAAGTGCAGGAACTAGTTGCCAGGAATCACCTACAGGTACAGTACATAAATAACATAAATGGATTGTAATGTAAATTTGATTCCTGAATACCAGTTAATATTTGTGGTAGCTAATTGTAACATTAATTAATTGAATAGGTAATAGTTATAGCTATTATAACTCATCTTGAACTGGTCTGTAACTATACTAAACTGAGATCGACTATAATATACCTAGAATTAAGTTCTATTTAAATTAGTTGAAAGTGATTTTGGGTGAACCTATTTAGCATCATGTTGAGAATGAAAAAAGAGAAGCCTTCCCAAATTGTACATTACTCATTAAAGAAAAGGAAATGACATCTTACATAAGATAAATAATATTTTACATAAGATTCTCAAGAATGTTATGTTAAAGGATGTAATGTGATCCCTACAAAAGTGTTTCAATTTAGCAAAATATTTCAAATGTCTTTTTACATACTATTCATAATTATAATAAAAATGGATCAAAATATTGTACACACAGTACGTATTATAGGCATGATTATGCTGACACATGGAGTCCTACAACAAGGTGACTCACCAGGGTTTATATAGACAACTACTATTATACTCTTATTGTAGTAATGGCCCCCACCAGTGAAAATGATGCATTAATAGACTTTTTAAATTTACATTACCTCCCATGACTGTTGAGTCAGAGATCTCTCCCTCTCCACCATTCTGTTGTGCTTGAATCTGGAGGAATACATTGCATGGAAAGCATGAGCCACAGCAAAGGCAGCGTTATAGATACTGTAGCTATGCCCAGTAATGGTTTTTTCCAAAAGGTTTTCAGAAATGTTCTCTAAACTCTCTAACCCAGTACAAATACCACTATTTGTGTGATTCAGAATCCAGTTGGGATAGGTGCAACCAAAAGCAGAATACCAAAAGTCTCTTATTAAAAAATCTTCTTTTGCATTGGAAGGCTTTCTTTCCTGAATGAATTGCAGAAATCCTGGCAGCCCATTGGAATGGACAACCAATGATAAAGCCCCAGAATAAATAAGTTTTGCAGATATCTGATCCTGTTTATTACTATAGGACTTAAGTTCTAGTTGAGCAGTCAAAATCCACACTTTACCTTTTGTTGTGTTTGTTCTCTCACTATCTCTTCCTTGTCTTAGCAACCAGTCCAAAAACATTGGAGTTTGAAGATTACCAAAGAGGAGAAATACATTGGCTGTGCTAGCCATGAATTTATTCCATAGTTTTAATGTCCATTTTTTAATATCACCATATTCAATTATCATGCCTGCATTATGAACTGTATCTATAAAAGCAAAACAAATCCCATGAGTAGTAAATTCTGGAACCATAATTTGGAGTACCCATTCAAAATTAATTCCAGTTGCAATGAAAAGTCCAACCCATGTCCACTTGAAATAAAGAAGTAATTCAAGAATCTCCCTGTATTGATAGACTTCATTTGGGACCATTTGGTAGAAGTAAGGGGATTGGGTGTGATCCATCATCACTGGAGCAGAACCATAGGAGAGCTAAACAGATTGATATTTGAAGAATTAACAAGTGATGAAATAGAATGGAACACGATTAGTGTGTGTGTGTGTGTTATACATGCATATATTATGCATGCACAATACATATATTATACATGCACAATAATGCAGTATTGTGTATGTGTGTGTATATATATATGTTTCTTCCTTTTTTCTTATTTCACATTTCATTCAAGAATTCAAGAGAAATATCTACACTGTGTTCCACAAAGGGAATGCTGTAGTAAATTCTGTGGAAAGGCAAAGTGCTTCCATGACTAAGAAGGGACTAAAGCAGGACATTTTAGCAATGGACAATTTCTTTGCTTTTTTCATTATATAAAATATAGCAATGTATCCAGAGGTGGGATTCAACCATTTCACACATATTCACTAGAACCAGTTGTTAATTTTCTAAGCAGTTCAGAGAAGTTCTGGTTCAGCTAGTCATTGGGGCAGAGAACTGGTTGTAAAATTATTTGACTCACACCGTTGAATATATCTCTTTCTATATTTTAAGCAGGAGAGATAATCTTTTTTTAGAACCCAAGCTTCATCAATACACTAAAAATTAAATTATTTACCATAATTTATAGTTTCAAGTTTTTTTGGATTAGAAAATATTTCCACTTTTTTCTGACTACCATTTAATATTACTCAGTAAAAAGAGCTTTTAAGGAAAATAAATTCTATTCTGATAAGTTATTAACAACTTTTAATAGACATAAACATGTATAGAAATGCATACATATATACAAGCTATGAATACTATTTTGGAAAGAAAAGAGAGTTTATGTTTGATGATGTTATACCCATTCATTTCAAAATATTAAAGAATTTCATAATAGACTTTTCTGGCAGAATATCTAACTTGATATCAGTTAACTTGATTTCAACTGGGAACCAAATTCTCCAGCAAATGGGAAATAAAAAGGACAAGTACAATAAATGGAAATAGGGATACATAACAGGTAGAGTCAGCATATAGCCCAAATCTGCAAAGCTAAAGTCAGGAAAGCAAAGGCTCAGATTGAATAAAGTCTTGCAATCAAAGTAAAAGATAATTAAAAAGTTTATTTCAACATATAAATAACAAGAAAAAAGTCAAGGAAACAGTAGGTCCACTTAAGAGAAAAGATGGCAGGGAAATAACTGGCAGTAGAGAGAAAGCAGAACTGCTTAACTCATTGTTTGCATAATCAGCTATTATTTAAATTTTGTGCAAAGAAAGATTTTTAATGCTAAACTCTCTTGGTGGACAGATTAGCTATGTTGCCACACCAAGAAACTTAATATGATTACTGGAAATAAATCAATCTCTGTGTAGACAGCACACCAATAACTGATGAGAAGAAATGATAATTGGATTACTACTAAATGCAAATAATCCATATAATTTACCTGGGGAATCTTATAGATGCTAAAAATATTTGGTATTTGATAAGAAGATTCAATACCAAGTCCTTCAATAATTGCAAGAAAATTGTCTTTATTATCACAATGGTAATTGGGAAGAAATTTGTCTTTTGGAGAAATAAATTGCATTGCAGAACGAAAGGCCCACCTGGTATTCATAAGTGTATCATAGACATGAAATCCAAGAGTGAAGTTCAGTAAGATCTGGGGATCTTCATTGATTTCCTTTATTGCAAAGACCAAGGCCAAGATATGCTGGTAATTCTGAGTCATAACCCTACAGTGGGATTTCCATTATGTGTGAGACTAATTCATTGAAAAAAATATGCCATACTTTAAGTGGTACACTTGGTACAAAAACTTGACCAATCCCTCCAAAAGATAGTGTTTAGATTAGAGAAAGGCAGAGATAAACCCTTTTATATAGTGTCAAAGAAAATTAAATAAAATTTATATGAAACCTCTGGAGTTGATTTACAATATAGTTTACATCTACATTTTATGTCTGTATGTATTTTATGTACAGACATTTTCTGATAGATTTAAAATCATGATATAATTATGATTCCTCTAGAAGAACAAATTCAGAATTAATTTTTGGAAGAAATATGGTGATCTGCCATGAAGAAGAGTTTCAAACAAGAATTAAAGGAAACACTATAAATGAATAATAATGCATTTCCTATTAGAAAGTTAAACATTGTAATTGCAATTTTTGGCAAAGTAAAACTTGATTTAAGAAAATAATAGTCTAAATGAATGAAAATGTATTTGCTGGTTGAGTTAAATATGTAATTATTGCTTTATATGTACTTATTTAGCTATATATATAGATAGGCATCATAGTTGTTAATAGCTTTTTGGTTTCATTAAAATTATTTTAAATACTAGTGTATAAATAATATTTTCTTGGATGAGTAGAGGGGCAAAAATAGATTTCCAATGTCTCCTTTATTTCTCAAAACAATCTACTACATTACTTTTACTGCAAACAATCACACTCATAAATTTGGTCTCCTACGTATAATCTGCACAGAAGCATACAAAAGTGAAGGTCAGTTCCTTACAGATGTTTTTCAAAGTTTCTGTGAGATGGTGGTTGATCAAAAGTATTTGGTCTGGAGACAAAGAAAGTGTGACAAACAAGGCCACCAATAAGTAGATCTCCTGGCTGAAGGTACTTATGAAATATGTGGTGGTGATCTATAATTTGGTACTTTACATGTCTCTGACCTGTCATATGGGGCAGCAACAGGAAGAGAAATGCTGCTACAATCCACATGTTAAGTACAAACTGATCCTCTAAACTAAAGTATCAATGCACTTACAGCTACATTTGTGATAACAATAATTAGATATACATGAAAATTGAATTATAGTGACTAAATCACAAAGAGTATATGCTTGGAACAATCTGGCTAAAATCTGTAAATTTTACTCCTGACTTCATATACATATAATATGTGCGCGCGCGCACACACACACACAAGATATAATCACACAGGAATACAAGATCGTACTTGCAAGGGGTTTCTGATAAAAACAAGAGGGAAATAGGAAAGCAATAGAAATAATTACAGTTGTTTGATAGTTAGAATTGGTGAAACCGCCATAGCATTGCTAAGAACTAAATCTGTTATATTTCCCTTGAAAATTTATTATACTCATACTATTCTGTGAATAAAAATAAAAATGTTTTTAGAAGCACATTATTTCTAATAAAATACACCACTCCAAAGAATGCTTTTTATTTCCTTCTTGAAACCAAGTTAAAATATAAAGGCACATAGAAATAGACAAATTTTCAGGTCAGAAGTTTGTAAGTAACTAAAGTAGCTGTCAGCTCTGCCTCGATCAGACCCCAAGAAATGAAAACCCTGAATTATTTTTGTTGAAATCCAGTAGCTTTTACTGGAGAATGATTGAATGTAAAGAAAGCGAAAGCAAGGTCTGAATAAAATGCAGGAAACTATACATATCAAAGAATTCCCAAACCCCACCCCCCAGGGTTTGACGAAGTTCATCCAATCCATAGTTCTCAAAAAGTCATGAGGCAGGCATCTGCAGGTGATGGTGACCATTACTTCTCTGGGATGGTTGGCCTTGAACATGGATAAACATCTTGCTTAAAAAATGCAAGGGCCTCTACACACCAGCACTCTTCCCCACATATCGCCCAGCTCTGCCTCCCCCTGTTACTATGGCAGCTTGAGCTGAAGAAAGTAGAAACTTGGAGGTTGACATTTGCCCCCCCCCCCCTGCAGTAGGGACATTAGTCCTGGAGAAACAAAAGACAATAGAATGAAACATACAGTAGAAGCATGCTATTGTATTACGGTTTATCAGGGTACTTAGAATGAAAAGCATGGAGCAACTTGGGAGCACAGACATGACAAGCATCTACCCATTTAGCTTGGGAAAGGAGAAAGTGTTTCCAAGCTACTAAATATTGTATTTTCCCTCTCTGTTTCCTGGAATCTAAAATTTCCTTAACCTCAAAATATTGCTGTCCTTTAATGAGAAGGGGAAAAGGGGGGTTGGGCTGGCGAGGACATGTCGGATGTGAGCTCATGTTTAAGTGGGCTAACTTGAAATGCAGGGTGAATGCGACTCAAGGAGTTTGGCAATTGTAATTGAACTGAGACAGGGTTGATCAATTTCATTATGGGGAAGAGACTTACATATTTAGGGCCCAATTTTTTGGACTTTTGAGTAGTCTGTAAATACTTAGTTGATAAGAAGACTCTGTCCCCCACTTTGAATTCTTTTGGAGAAGTTCTTTTTGTCAGCTTGTTTTTTGTGGGCTTGATGTGCATTGTCAAGTGCTTTACAAGTAACGGGTGTATGCTGCAGTTGAGCAATCCACTCCATTAAAGATGGGGTTGTGGGGTTGTCGTGGGGTAGTTCAAGAATTGGCACAAAATCTAGGCCTGAATCAACTTTAAACAGGGTGAAACCAGTACTGCTATGGACAGAGTTATTATAAGCCACTTCTGCAAATGGAAGCAACTCTGCCCAATTATCTTATTGATAGTTGACGTAGCATTGAAGATATTGCTCCAAAACTGAGTTAGTACATTCACAAGCCCCATTAGTCTGTGGATGATAGGCAGAGCTTAATCTTTGGGTGGAACCTATTAGCTTCACGAATTCTCACCAAAACTGAGATGTGAACTGTACTCCACGATCCGAGATAATTCTTTCAGGTACTCCATGTGGATGATATACATGCTGGATGAACAGTTGAGCTAGGGATTTAGCTGAGGGGATCTTGGTACAAGGTACAAAATGTACTTGTTTGGAGAACAGGTCTGTAACAACCCAGATGACTGTGTTTCCTCCACTTTCAGGTAACTCAACAATAAAGTCCATGGAAATCTCCTTGCAGAGGGCCGTGGGACTTGCTATGCTTTGAAGCACACCCACTGGCTTTCCTGGGGGGTCTCTTAGCAGAGAAACAAACAGGACAACTGGCCACATAGGCTTCAATGTCTTTTTTAAGTGAAGGCCAATAGAACTGTCTTTTCACAAGATGTAGGGTCTTTATGAAACCAAAGTGTCCTGTGGTTTTTGAATCATGAGTCCACTCTAATATGGCTTTTCTGAGGCTGGCAGGGACATAAAATTTGGCACCAATCCAGGCTAGACTATCCCTCAAGGTGCACTCATCTTTGTGTGACAGGAACCAGTCATCGCTGTCCGGAGCTGTCTTTAGCTGTTTATTGAGATCGGTGGGGATGTCGATGGTTGATTTTCTCTGGGCTCTAGTGACTACTGGAACTGCAAGTTGCTTAGAACGGATCACTGGTCAGATGATCTCAGGTCAATTGCTGTTGTACTGGGGAAGTTGAGATAGGGCATTGGCCATAAAGCACTTCCCACCAGGGATGTACCGGAGAGAAAAGTTGAATCTGTTGAAGTGTTGTGCCCACCATACTTGCTTTGGGGTAAGTTTATGAGGCATTTTTAAGGCCTCCAGGTTCTTATGGTCAGTCCATACTTCAAATGGATGTTTTGCATCTTCGAGGAAATGCCTCCACATAAGTAGGGCCTATCAGATAGCAAAAGCTTCCTTCTCCCATATAGCCCATCTCCTCTCAGTTTTGGTAAGTTTCCTGGATGTATAGGCTCAAGATTGTAAGTCTTCTGTGGCATTTGCTTGTAAGAGGATGGCACCCACTGCCACATCACTTGCGTCGGCTTGGACGATGAAAGGGCTTTCAGGATTCAGATGTTTGAGGACTGGTTCAGCTGCGAATAATCTTTTCAGCTTCTCAAAAGCGGTTGACATTCCATTGTCCAGTTCAAGGGCCGGCTAGGTTTAGGTTTGCCCTCACCTTTTGTCTTCAGTAGATTTGTGATTGGCAGTGCAATTTTGGCAAACAAGGGAATAAATTGTCTGTAAAAGTTAGCAAACCCCAGGAAACTCTGTAATTGTTTCCTAGTGCGTGGGGATGCCCACTCTAGGACTGCTCTTACTTTTTCTAGGTCCATTTCTACACCATCGTGTGATATGTAGTAACCCAAATAATCAATCTTATTCTGATGAAAGTCGCATTTGGACAATTTGGCATATAGCTCAGAGAAGCTCTGAGCTTCTTCAGAACAGCTTGCACTAGTTTGATGTGTTCCTCCATAGTTTCAGTGTAGATGAGGATGTCATCGAGGTAGACCAGAACCCTCTTGTATAAATGCTCATGCAGTTGCATAAAGACCTCAGAGGCTCTTTGTAGTCCAAATGGCAGCACTTTGAATTGGTAGCACGCCAGCGGGCAATTAAAAGCTGTTTTCCAGTCATCCCCTTTCTTTATGCAGACTCAGTAGAACACTTCTATTAAGTCCAACTTGGTAAATATTTTGCCTTTCGCCATGTGGACCAACATGCCCTAAGTGGGAGGGGGTACACATTTTCTACGCATATGCCATTCAGATTCCTATACTCAACAACCAGATGAAGAGAGCCATCTTTCTTTTCACGGAATAGTACTAGAGCCGCTACATGGGGTCTTGTGGGTTGGATGAAACCCCATTTCAGATTTTTATCAATGAAGAGATGTAATTCCTCTAATTTTCACAGGGTCATGGCATAAATATTGGGTTTGGGAAGTTTCACCCCGGGAGAATCTCAATGCTACAGTCTGTGGGGCGATGAGATGGGAGTTGGTCTGACCCCTTTTTATTGAAGACCTCTCTCAGTTCCCAGTACTCGTTCAGAATTTTTTTCCTCTCCTTTGATGTGCTCATTTAAGGTGGCTGCCAGTTCCACCAAATGTTTGGCTCATGGGGTTGTGGGTCTGTCCCTTCCTGCCAGAGGCATGGAGCTATTGCGCAACAATCCCTTCCTCCAGTTTACATGTTCCATAACCAGGGCAATCCAAGTATAAGGGGCCAGTCCATTCCTGGAGCCACAACAAAACTTAAAGTTTCGTGGTGATCTCCCATCCACATCTCAATTGGCTTGGTTGCAAAATGAGCTGGCCCTTCCCCGGCCACTGATCTGTCTAACTGGCAGAATGCAATGGGTATCTTCAGGGTTCTCAGTCTCAATCCTAACTTCTCTACTACTTCAGGGCTAATTATGCATCTAGTATACCCAGAGTCCAAAAGGGTTAGCATTTTCTCCCAAGAGGTGGAAGAAGGTGCCTGCAATTCTACTGGGATGGTGAGGGGCCCCGCAATGCCAAGGTTGACATTGGAGTCCGATTCGTCTTCCCCCACAATGGTCAGAATTCCCAGTTCTTCCTGGCTGGGAGGGGCGAACTCTACGATGTCTACTCCTTTAAGTGCCATTTCATGAGGCTTGGCTGGTTGTCTTTCACCTTTTCTGTGACCTGCGGTAGTCAGCCTTGAGGTGGTCTTGCTGAAGCAGTCAGCTGCCCAATGTCCCTCCTTCCCGCACTTGAAATAAGCCATGGTCTTTGGTCTGGTTGTCAGAGCACTCTTTGGGGCTCTTGGGACTTCTCTTGGGGCAGAAGAGGAGGGTTGGTTCTATTTGTGGCTCCCTTGATCACGATCTCTGGCTTGGTCAAGTTCTACCTCCCCGGCCAGGACATACCAGTGTTGGAGATCTCAGGGAGCCCCCCAGGCCATGCACCTACTATAGATGTCATCATTCAGCCCATCCTTATAGCATTCTATCAGGACTACTTGGGACCTGCCATGCATGTGTCCCACCAGGCTTCAAAATTCCTGTGTATATTCAGCCACTGACCTACACCCTTGGGTTATGGTTTTCATTCTGTTCCTGGCCCTATGTTCTGCCAGGGGGTCTTCAAAGCGACTGTGAAGGGCTGTCATAAATTGATCTAAATTTCTCAGTTGGGGGGCATTATTGTTGTGGAGGGAGGTCATCCAGGGCCATGGTAACATATCTCACTTTGGCAGCTTCACTGGTAAAATATTCACCATACTCTTCCATATAAGTGTAAACTTGGGCCAGGAAAAACCCCAGGGATTTGGAATCTCCTCCATATTTTACTGCCAGCAAAGGAATCTTTGGATTCTGGGGCTCCTCGGAGCTCCCATATTACACCCCTCCTCTGTGAGCTGCACTGGCTCCCTGGGTGTGATTCAAGGTGTTGGTTCTCATCTTTAAAGCACTCCATGGCTTGAGACCAGGATACTTACGGGACCACCTGTTGCCACCGTCAGCCTCCCACTGACCTGTGCATTCCCACAGGGTGGGCCTCCTTTGGGTTCCATTGCCAGGATGATGTCATCTGGCAGCCCCAAGGGTTAGAGCCTTCTCTGTGGGGGCACCCTCCCTTTGGAATGAACTGCCCCTGGAGATCTGGACCACCACGGACCTATGGACCTTTTGGCGTGCACTAAAAACTTTTTGTTCCAACAAGCCAGTCTGGCCTAGTACTATCGGTTGGGGGATTTTAATTGGCTTTTAAGTGGTTTTTAATTGGCTTTTATTGGTTGGTAATTTTAAATTGTTATTTTTACCATTTCCATAATTTGGTTTTAATTGGCCATTGATTTAATTTATTTAACTGTATTTTAAATGTCATATTTTGCATTTTTAAATGACTGTGCACCGCCCCAAGTCCTTTGGGAGAGGGGGCGGTATAGAAATGCTGTTAACAAACAAACAAACAAACAAACAAATCTGGCGTCTTCAGGGGGGGCTTGAGCTGCAGCCGCTGCTGCTGGGATAGCCCTCGCTGCCAGTCTCTGCTGGGCTGGGATCTCTGCCTGGATTTCAGCAGCCTTGGCCCCTCCTGCTGCCTGCTCAAATTCCTCAGCTACTGGCTAGAAAGCCCTCTCTGCTGCTGCTTCTCGAGCTTTATGGCTCTCTAATGCCTCATGAAATAGTTACAGGGTCATCATGAGATCTTCTTGGTCAGCATCTAGCCTAGGGTCCCCTCTACGTCGGCATCTGCTTACCATCACTCTTGGGTGAGGTTCATAGGGCTCTTCAAGGAGAGAAAGGCCATCTCAGTCATATTGCCCTCTCTTCCAGGTATAGTTCTCCTAGGCCTTCAATCTCCTCTCAGTACAGGCAAGAAGTGGGAGAAATCGACCCCCTAAGCTCCCTTGTCTTCTTGGTCACTCCCTGGGTTCAACATTCTATGCACAGCCCCCATAGTAGAAGTTCCCCAGGTTGGCTTTACTTTACTTTACTTTACTTTACTTTACTTTACTTTACTTTACTTTACTTTACTTTACTTTACTTTACTTTACT
>JAEANM010013116.1:0-14534 GCA_017656035.1 Myanophis thanlyinensis | reverse complement strand
CTCTTTTTTTTTTCTTTTTTGCTCTGCAATTTGCTGCATCAAAATGCTCCAGCCAGAAGAAAAAGTTTCCGTAACAGCAAAAATATTTACAGATAACATAATGCAGGATATATCATCCTGGCGGTAAACATGCCTTCAAGATCAGCTCCTTTGCTGATAATGCCTTCATCTAAATGAACAGAGAAACAATCCCACAGACCCAGAGTCTGCAATTGTGGCTGCAATTAATTGGGTAACTTTGCACTCCCAGAAGTTGCATTAGTCAAGGAAGAGTTTGGCTAGACGCTATCATCTTGCTAAACAGATTCCAAATCTATATTAGGCAACACTATTATTATGCTAATACATACTGCACCAACTTTTGAGTGTTCCCAAGAACTCTTCACTGGACAAGATGCAAAATGAGAGGAAGGAAGAAGGGGAAAAGTGGCGGACGCTGGAGCCATAGAGTCTGCATTTGTTCAGTTTAAGGAGGAAACCTGGGAGGAGATTGCAGGCATTAAAAGTAGGCCCCCAGGTACCGGGATGATTTCAAATAGCCTCCAGCACTTTTTCATAGGGCTGCTGGAATGAAAGAGCAAACAAGCAATAGTTGATACTAAGGTGGAAAGTCTAAAATCCAGTTGCTACTCCCATTCGTCTCCACCCCTAGGCAAAACTCCCAGCTTCTTCAACTGAAAGGAAATTCAACAGAAATGGTAAAATTGGCCCCCAGATAGCCAATTCATTATTTTATCTGTGGAAGATTGACCAAACATGTCTGAACTTTTTTTAAAAAATGCTTTTGTTCAAAAGATAGCCATTAAAATTAAAAGAATATCTTGCTACTTAGTCTGCACTTTGAATTAGCATCCTGGATTTTGAGGGTGTGTATGTATGTATATGTATATTACTGTTCAGTCAACAGTTGTTCATTATGTGTATGTTAAAGACATAAAGGCAACTAAAGCATAGGTAAAACATTTATCGCCAAGTTGTTATCTCCTTCACCTATGACCTTGGAGAAGATTAAAAAACTCTTAACATTTGAAGATCTGGAATAAGTATTCCCAGTGCATGATCAAATATAACCACCAGTGCTAAATAATGCAAGCCATTTCCCCCCTCCTCTTTTTTTTTTTTTTTTTTTTTTTTTGCTTTAGAGTCTTCTCTATTTTCAGAAGACTCTCGTAAAATTAACCAGAGCAAAATGGCATTTCATGAAAATAAAGTGAATAAAAAGAAATATTTTCTCTGGTAAAAATGCCTTGACTATAGATGCTTAATCATATTCAAGTAATGTAAAGGAGTAAATTTCAGTCTTTCCCGGAAAGCAGGAGATGCATTTTTACTCAGGGAATTACATTTATAATTTTCTGATCACCCTTGCTTATATTGTGTATGAGAGGGAACTATATTGATATAAATCGATATATATTGATATAAGCCAAATAAAGGGTTATGGGTACCCAGCATGTGCTTTTCTATTTTACTTGTTATTTGTAAATAAGAATATCTTTGAAAAATAGATGTCAGCCACTGATACAGTTGTTAACTGTGACTGCATAATCATAATAATAAGAGGAGGAGAAAGAGTAATAATCAGTTTAAAGATTTAGACATAAACTTTTATTAGTACACATTTGGAATATTTTTAACTAATGGTAAATCTTATTGAGGAATAGAAACAAGAACACTCACTTTACCTTTGATAATAGATAACAAAGCTTTATAAATGCTAATTTAAATTCACATTTTATATTCTTTAATTACACTTTTGAGGTGTATGCTTCCTATTTGGATTGAAGTTGGATAGCATTTCCCATTTTTTAAGAAAACACCTTTATTTTTGTGACTGACAGACCAAGCTCCGACCTGGCTGGGGTGAAGGCGAGGCAATCAGAATTAACCCTGAAAATTGGTTGTAAATGCATGATTGCACACAGCAAGCAGTTGCTTCCACAAGAAAATCTATGACCATTTTCTAGTGAGTCTAACTTATAGGCCAATGTAGCAAAAGCAGAGGCTTGTTTGCAGCTTGATTATTTAATAAAAGCAGCAGACATCAAAAACCAAAAGGAAAAAAAGAAAAGAAAAAGGCTGCCTTGGGAAGAAACAGGATAGCACTGCCCTCTATTGGTTTTTGACAGGAAAAAAACCCCAGATTCTTGAAGAGAAGTTTTTGGAGAAGGAAAAGGACTACTGGCATGCTTAATCTCTACTGCTAATTAAAGACTTCTTCGAGCTATCAGTTGTCATGAAAGAATCAGTGATTCTTTTTATTATGTCATTTTCATCCCCATGACAACTGAGTCTAAAGGACAATGAAAATATACAGTCTGATGAAGCTGTTAAACAAGTATGAAAATGCCTGTGTTTTTTGCCCTGCAGTCTAAACAATGTGATAATGGCAATAATAGCTCTATTCACAACACAAGTCTCTCCCAGCACAACTCTTGTAAACTTTCACTATCTTAACTGTTAAACAAAACTTGGACTTTATCAAGAACCCTTTGTGTTTTATCTCACCACTTTATTTATGTGCTATGAAATGATCCAGATAAGTGATAGAGACTATCCAGGAAATGAGAAGTGAAGAAAATCCATGCAAAAGAATCTCAAAAGCAAAGCAAGAGATGCAGGGCTCACCAACATGTAGACACACATGCACAAAAAGAAAAAAAAGAAAAGAAAACAGAAAGGAGAGATGGAAAAGAATTCTAGCACCTAATTTCATCTGCAGACTAGCTACAAATTTCTTATCTGTATGGTCTCCATGCAAAGAAAGTTTTAATGCTGGATGTTCCATTTACCATTTTTCTCATTAAAAATGAACACGCTTGTCTGCTCATCTTAGTGAGTGTTCATTTCTGTGTCACTACAAGCTATAGCCTGTTTTTTAAATTTTATTTGTTTTAACTTGCCTTATTGGAATAGGTTACTTATGAGTTGGTCAAAAGCCTCAAGTTCCAGAAAATGCTGGGTGCACAATTGCCCAATTTTCACTTTTTTAGAAGTTCAAGATGGAAAAAGAAAATGCTTCTATAGGTTAAAAAAAATAAGATCCTTCTTCAGATTCATGAATGGAAACTAAACCAACTGCCACTAAATGTAGTCAGTGAAGCACTATCACACCTGCAGGCAGTGGGCAAGCTTAGGAAAGGGGCAGGCTATGGTGGCATACAGCTCTGTCCTCCAATATTTCATCACCATTCCCTGTCTCCCATCAGGGGTCATCTGAAAGCAGCCATCTGTGAAATGATACAGTCTGCTGTAGAGTTTGCAGCAAACCCCTGGTTTGGTGAGTTGAGTACCTGAACTTTTTCTAGTATGGCTTACATTTTAAAATCAACATCTAAACATTGACCAGCATAAAATGAACTGTAATCAAAACAAATATAAAAGTTAGTCTGAAAAAAGGGTCCCATACTGAAATGTGTGTGTATAGGCTGCTTCCTGCTTTTAATGGATACTGCAGGATAGGGGGCTGCTTGTGATAATCAGACAAGAAAAAGACTAGTAAGATTTGAGTAGTGAATTCAAGTCACATCCATTCTGTACAATGAGAGGTGCTTCTGGCATGAAGTTTCTAAGATAATAAAAATAGGCAATGGAGGAATGGAGCAAGACAAACATTTTGCTTGAAGTGGTTTTAAAACTCAGAAAGTTAAGGGGGGAAGCCTTCGAATTCACTTTATGAATTCTCTGTTCATGTTGTGACCCGCTTGGACTTGATTGTTCAGGACCAATCCTAACATACTCCAAATGATGCTACCAGGGTATCTGTCATTTTAGAAGAATTCCAAGGTTGCAGAAGTAGAAAAAGTGCAGAGAAAAACACAGAAAGATAACCCCTGACAAAAATAAGTTAAATAACAAATAGGATCATTCCCATAGCCACGATACTTTCTATTTCTGTAGTGAGAGTGAAGGTAAAACAGGATGGAATGGAGGCTCCTGAAAGAGGCCACAAATGAAAACCTAGATAGGGAAATTCTGCACTGTGGTATTTTATTTCTGCATGTAAGTTTCTCTTGATCTGGAACACACACAGAAGGGAGAAAAGGGGGATAGCAATACAAATTACCCTCATAATTCAATCAATCAATTTTATTTAAAGCCATAAGGCCCCAGAGCACTCCTTTAATTACAAAATTTATGTAGCAAAATAAATACAGCAAAAATAGAATGATAAAACTACCACAGTGCAAGTAGGTTCTCTCCTAAGATTTCAAGGCTCTGCAACACTTCCCCTATTTAATCCGGTTAGTTCTCAAAAAATTCTCAGTTAAAAATGAGTTGTACAGATCTGAGGGCTACCAAGTTACAAGCTCCACAGCAGAAAATGAGGCTTTTCCACACGCCAAACTTCTATTTCTCTTTCTAACTTTAGAAGGTTGACCATTCCAGTATCCCCATATAATAAGTGGAGGGGAGATGCCATCAAACAGTTTTTCCCAACCTGGGCACCCTCCAAAAGCATGAACTAAACTCGCAGAATTCCCTGCAATGACCGTGCGAATTGGGGACTTTTGAGAATAAAATCCCCATATCTGGAAGGTGCCTGGCCGGGAAAAGGCTCTTCTAGAAAATTATTGCTTACTTAAAAGCTCCAAATGAATTTATGCATAATATTACGTATGAAATGAGGATTTGAAGGAGAGATGAAGTTCAGCAGGTTCTAGCAGGTTCACTAGAATCAGTAGTAAATTTTCTAAGCAGTTCGGAGAACCGGTTGTTAGAAGAAATCTCCTTTTGTTTTTTTCCCACTTTACAGGGTTAATCCTGTAAGGAAGGCAGGAAAGAAATATTCTAGCCTAATCTTTATTGCCCTGCTTACAGAATGCCAACCCATCACATGAACCCCCCCAGCCATGCCCACCAAGCCACGCCCACAGAACCGGTAATAAAACAATGTGAATTCCACCACTGATTTGGAGTTCATATTTTTAGTGATTGCACTACCTCAAAACCACTTTTTAGTAGCCCAGTGAAATAAACTATAGTATGCTTTATGTTAATTACAGTATGTCAACTCATTAATTGCATATTACAACTTTTGAATGAGCCCTTATTTTGGAGTGATGTGAAATATAATACATAAAGAAGAATGTAAGTTGCACCAGCATAGCAATTAACAGACTACACTTATTATTATTATTATTTATTTTACTTTTACACTGGCCATGTTCACACTAAAGCCCAGCTGGCAATTTAAAGCAAACTTCTTCCCTTGGGTCCCTCCAAAGTTGCAGCTCCTACAATACCTAGGCATCTCCACACATTAATCTAAGCCGAACTTGTTAGATCATGATCAACCCCATAATATTCTTGGTCTGGACAAGCATAATTAGCCCTGAAAAGAAAATTGGTCATATTAACTAAATAAGGAGAAGTCTGGGGGTGAAAATGGGGGAAGGACTTTAAAAACAGTAACTCCAGAATCAGTACTTCGATCTCTCTGATCCTCATTATCTTTGGAAAACAGATGAAGTTAAGGAGACACAGTTCTTGGCTGTTCTGTTTTGCCTTTGTGACCCCATTATAAACCTTGATGGCTTGTCACAAGCACACACAAACCTCACAGTCATGGACATCTGCAACTCTTTCACACATGCTGGTAATTCTCCTTGCAGTTGTAATGCTGAGGCTGGGATGGTGGGGTCCTTGAGTGACAAAGCGAAATGTGTTTTCAGTTTGGTCCTGCTATTTGAGATAGCTGCTTGAATTCACAACAAATAAATAAAAAAGGTAAAGTGTAATGGATCTCGTTTAATGAGATTTATCCCTGTAAATTAAAACTGTTTTAGTTAGCTCCGAAGACCTGATGTTTGTTTGCTTGTATGGCTCAAGGCATGGTGCTTATTAACACCTAGACACTCTGATCACAAGTGAAAGCCAAAAATCTATCATACACTATCAGGCAAATGTTGTCTGTCTGGGACCAATGGTTTTCTAGTCAAAAAATTGCAAAGCCACTCGGTCCATTTGCATCAACAAGGTATCATCTGAAAATCCTGCTGAGATTTCATTTTCCAGAGCAACTCCCCCACTTCCTTTCTTTACAAAAATATTTCTCTGAAATAAAGTGGATTCATTCCTTTCCTTGGCAACAATGAAGCTTCATCCTGAATTGGAATCATGGTCAATACTATTAGATTTTTTAAAAGGGACTGATTAATAATAGCAACAGGCACCCAGTTCCAATTAGTTTGTCACTTGCCCATTCCAAAGATGCTTTACCTAGTTTTTACATCATTACAGCTAAATCAATGTTAAAGAAACTCCAGATTCTGGTTCCAAAATTTCTCTGATGGATCTCTAGCCATTAACATTTAACACTGGAGCTTCAGGTAAAAGAGAATTGTGTCTGCTTCTGAGAACACTAAAACCAGACCTTGTTGGGCAGGTAGTATCCTAATGTCTCCATGATAATAGATAAAACCTAGGAACTGGAAAGTTTTTATTAATATTGACTGGTTTATTCAATTGGTCCAATGGAATAGCCTACTTTTCTTCTATGCAACTAAGTGTCTTTCTTGGATGTTTTTATTAGATAGTTTTAATAATGTTTAGTCTTTCCTTTTTCCATTAATTTAATTTTGAATTAAATGCTGAGTGATGCATTTATTAGAAGAGCAGAACATACATTTTTATGTATATATAAAATATAAAGTAAATACAATACTTTGTAAGTAGATTCCCATTCCAGGTACCAATCATATCTGGTACTTAAATACTCAGCAATAGTGGTAAGATATAAGTGGTAAGATATACTTATGACATTGACCCACAACCTGAAGGGACTGAGATTTCCAAAGCAATCCCACCCTGAAGAGACTGAGAATTTCTCCCTTTCTTAAGAACACCCTAAGAAGTATGTTGTACAGTAGCTATGTGTCTTAACTTGAGCAATGTTTTAAAATCTTTTTATACATTTTAAGAATGTGTTACTATACATGCTAAGAAACCTTTGAATGCAGAGTTTAATTCATAAATTAGCAGATGTTTTCTCATTTCTAATACTAGATTATATTCCTTAATGTCTAATAATTGTCTTGACCTTGCCATCTTTATTAGGAAGTTGAATACCTGAAATTGTTCAGTGCTGTCTTCTTTCCTTATTATGAAGACTTGAGATTCAGTTCTGTTCTATCCTTTTGTCAGCAAGATATTTTGTTTGCTGAGGAATAAGGCACCCCTTACTGAAATCTATTGTTACTCACTATGTGGGAGACAGTTTTGCTTTGTTTTGATGACTTGTTTCATGTTCACTGTTTCTAAAACACCTTTTATGATGACTTAACAACCTAATAAACAGAACCTGGAAGTCCTATAAAAGGGAATGGAGGACTGACAGCTTTGCGTTTCTCTCTCAGTGGTCCAGGGAACAACATTTCCCTTCTTCTGGAAGAAATACACCCAAAATGCCAGGCTGCTTGGGTTTCTTGTTTCTTTTCATCCTTGCCCTTTTGTGCCAATCATGTGCCAGGGTTTTTGTTATGTACAACCTGTAGCAAATTGGGTCAGACAATGAACTCTTTCTTTCTTTCTTTTTTCTTTTGCTTTCAGTTGTGGTATGTTGGCAGAGGAAAAGATGATTGTGAATCATTCTCAAATAAGGAATGAAAATGGGAGGGGGGAATTGTCCAGGGTCTCCTCTCTCGGAGAGACTCTAAAAGCTTTGCTGGCAAGACTATACATTATCCATCCTTACTCATCATAACAGCAATATCAGCACCTGTATCTGTTTATAATTGCAATTCTTAAAGCCCAGCCATTTAAAAGAAGAGAAGACCACTTTAACCATTCATCAAACCCCAAATAATATCCTTTTGGCAGCTGTGTGTGCCCAGCCCCTCATCATCAGCCACCCACCCCTTTCCATTATTTCCACTTGTTTTCAGGGATGCAATAAAGCCTGGTTAATGACTGAGCAGGAACCTCCAGGCAGCCACAGTCTGCAAGACTAGATACACAGTTTTAAAAGAGCCGACATCAGGGTTGTGTGGAGCTTCAGATCTGAAGGTAAAAAGATGCTTTTGACCACAAGTCCTTTAACCAAATGCCTGTTTTTCAAGGGATGCACATCAGCCAGCAAGAAAAGGGTTGGATGGTCTTGACATTGCAGACAGCATCCACACCCATAGGCTTTTTTGTGCCTTTGGATCTGAAATTATACGTAGGTTTAGTGGCCATACATTGAATGATAACTTGATTTCCTATCTGTTTTTTGTTCCATCTAAGTCTACCAAAGTCTAAATTCCTAGGAAGGTAGGGAGAAGATTTAAATGACCAAATGAAGGAATATTAAAAATGGATATGGGAATCTATCCCTAGACTATGGGTCAGCAACTGGCTAACCAAATGCACCCAGAACATGGTCCTCAATGGAGCCATATCTACACGGAGAAAAGCATACAGTGGAGTATCTCAACGTTTTGTCTTGGGCCCAGTGCTCTTCAAATGTTTTTATAAATGATCTGGACAAGGGGGTAGAAGGGAAACTCATCAAATTTGAAGATGACACCAAGTTGGGGGGGAATTCTAACACTTTGAAAGATAGACTGAAGTTTCAGAAGGATCTTGACAGACTTGAGCATAGGGCTCCATCCAACAAGATACAGTTCAGTGGTGAGAAAAGTAAAGACTTGCACTTAGGCAGGAAAAATAAAATGCCTAGGTACAGAATAGGTGGTACCTGTCTCAACTGTAGTAACTGCATGAGAGTTCTAGGTGTCCTATGGACCTCCACTTAAGTATGAGACAGCAATGTGCTGTACCTACCAAGAAAAGCCAATGCGGTGTTGAGCTGCATCAACAGAAGGATAACATCAGGATCATGAGAAGTGATAATAACTCTTTATACTGCACCAGTGAGGTGAGGCCACACTTGGAATACTGTGTACAGCTTTGGTCACCATATACAAAAAAGATGTTAGAAAGAAAAACACCCTAGAAAGTGTGTGGAGTATAGTAACAAAGATGATAGGGTCTGGAGGCAAACTTCTGTGAGGGAGCTAAGTATGTCTAGCCCAGTGGTGGCAAACATATTTGGCATCGAGTGCACTTCTTTTGTGCATGTGCGATTCATGCATGTATCTTGCATGCATATGCACACTGCAGATGCTTGCACGTGTGCAGTCATGTGGCAGTTTCGTGCGCATGTGCAGTTGCGCAGGAGCCACACGTGGATTCTCACACACATGTGCAGTCATGCAGGAGTCATGCATGGATTCTCACATGAATGCGCAGTCATGCAGGAGTCACACACACACATGCATGCGCGGTCAGTGAGTTGGGGCGATGGCTGGTGTGCCGGCAGAGATGGCTCTGGGGCATGCATGCCATAGGTTTGCCATCATGGGTCTAGCCTATTGAAGAGAAGAATTAGGAGGGGCATGATAACTCTTTCCCAGTATTTAAGGGGCTATCACAAAGAAGAGGTGTATTGACATATTTTCTAAGGGACCAGAGGACAGGACAAGAAGTGATGGTGGAGGCTTGTTAAAGAGAGCTCCAGCCTAGAAGGATAAATTTTATTACAGTGAGAACAATTAATCAATGGAATAGCTTGCCTCCTGAAGTTGTGAGTGCTTCATCACTGAAAGTTTTCAAAAATAGATTGGACAACCATTTCACCAGGATGATTTAAGATCTCTTGCCTTGAGTAAGAGGTTGGACTAGATGGCCTCTGAGATCCCTTCCAGGTCTACCATTCTATGTTCAATGTGGCTATAGTCTCAAAAGTCCTGCAACTGTATAAGTGCATGAGAAGAGTTGTAGCTTTGCTTTCTATTCCATTCACTGTTCACGGAACTTATTATGAAATTACTGATGTGTCTGACATTCTCAATTGCTGCATTTTCTCCAGGATTTTAGAGTTTTCAAATGACTTGGCATGGACTCCAGAATGTAGATAGTTCTTTTTATTCCTGAAAATTGTATGGATTCTATCAGTTTCCCCCCCCCCCCACACACACACAAATACACAAAGTACACATGCACATTATCAAAAGATGTGTGGGCAGTTCTGAAACCACAAAAAACCGCCAATCTACTGTGACTGCACTTTACAATCAAATCACAATTCTTTCTCTGTGTTGTTTTACCTTTGCATAGAAAACATACTTGTGGGCTTTAATGTAACATTTCCATCCAGACTGCTCTTTCAAATTTTCCCCTAGTCTTCTGATGTCTATTCTACTTTAAAAAAAATGCAAAATGTGCATATGAGTAATGTGTCCATATGTGAAGAAAGTGGTCGTAGGATGCCAGTAAATTGAAGGAATGGAAAGGTATGCCAAAATATATTTTCTCCAATTCTGGAATTAATTTTCAGAATTTCTAATCTCAAACAAACTCAGGAGAAATGGAGTACAGGACAAAACAAACTCAAGAAAAATGGCAACTCAATGGAACTAGGAGCACTCATCTTCCTATGTCAGGTAGGGACAATCTGTCCTAATTTTAAGATTTCTGCAAGTGATTGAATCAAAACTTTGGGAACAACCATTGCTTCTCAGGAGGAGGGGGGAGGGGGGGAGGAGGAGGAGAAGAAGAAATTATTATTATTATTATTATTATTATTATATTACCTACTATGGGCACTGATTACATACATATCTCTGCATGTGATCAACATTTTTGTCTTGAAAGTGCCTGGAATTTGGAATTCCCACATGGTGATTCCTTTCTAAATTGGCATCTCTACCGAAGTGCTGAGGTAAAGAGGGGGGGGGGATAGCATCTGCTATTTAAAACCTTTTATTTCTGTTGTAATACGGACATCTTGAAGAGGAGATTAAGTGGAAGAGAGAGAGAGGCAAATGGCATTACTGATGACCTAATCCTTTGTCTCAAAGAAAGAGGAAATAAAGGAAATACAAATCAAACGAGGTTGCACTAGAAGACCTCCAAGTTCCCTTCCGACTGTTATTCTATATTCTAAGCTTCTTGTGATCTCAGTGGAGAAACTTGCTTTGTAAACTCACTTTGGTTTGAAACTAAAGAATACACAGCTGGTACTGAGACATCACTCAAGCAGAGATAATCTTAGCAAACCTGCAGGATTTCCACACACACATGCCCCATTTCAGTTTAGTGGGTTATATTGGCATCAAGAGTCAATTCTGGTTGCTGGCATCTCATTACAAATCTCATTGCATCTCACTGTTTGTTTTGTCTTCAATACAAAACAAATAACTCTGATGAGAATAACAGCCAACCAGATGAGCTTTTATTATTTCTTCCTTAAGAATTTTACATGAAGGAAAAGGCAAACCTAAAGAAGAAGAAGAAGAAAAAAGTGCAAGGGAAAAAAAGAAAAAACTAAAAGTGAGCTTTTTCTGAGCCCTAATTACTCTGGCTATTTCCACTCACCCTATTCATTACTACATCTGGATATTAGAAAAGGCATTCTTACCCACGTTCCCACAGGGCAAGCCTCCTTGGAGTGCCATTGCCTGGATGTTGTCATCTGGCAGCCCCAAGTGTTCGAGCCTTCTCTGTAGGAGCACCCTCCCTTTGGAATGAATTGCCCCCGGAGATCCAGACCATCACAGACCTGCGGACCTTCCAGCGTGCATTAAAGACACATTTGTTCAAACAGGCCAGTCTGGCCCAGCATTAATAATTGTTTTAAATGTTATAATTTTTATAATTTTTAATTTGACAACCATCTAATCTTAACTTTTAATTTGTTTTTAATTTCTATTTATTCTATGTCCTGTTTTTAACTGGTTGTACATCGCCCCGAGTCCCTTTTTGGGAGAGAGGCGGTATATAAATTTAATTAAATAAATAAATAATAAATTACCTTTGTGCAAAGCATCAAATGCATATAAAACCTACTGGAAGTGGAAGGGTGAAGGGAAATGTGCATCATATCATATCATCTAGTAAGCCTGAAATAGAGCATGTGTACTATATAGTGAAATCTCTATAGAGTGGTCGTAATGCCTCAAAAACTAAAAGACTGGCCTTGTTCTGATTGCTATCACTAGAGAAGGACAACCGTCATTCTGTGAAGACCAGACAAAAAGTGCAAAGACCATCTGCCTCTTTCCTTCTTCCTGGCCTGTGTGGGCTAATGTACTAAAACATTTACTCAGACAGTTGTTTACTTCCTAGTAGTACAGTAGTACAGAAGATGAGGTATTTGGTATTTTCTAGATGTGGTATTTTTAATCCAATCGCCAACTTTGGTGTCTTCACCAAGAAGACACCAAGAAGTTCTGCATACATGCTGTTGCATAGTCACAACTCAACATACACGAACTCCCAATCTCTTGTATCTGGGGCAGGTCAGTTACAGACTGGGTAGACTCACTTGCAGCTTCTGATAATCATGTCCACATTTTCTACCTATCAGTCCACTGACCTTGAAAGCTGAAAAATGATTATACAGTTTCCCTTTATTGTGAGGCAGAATGAAATTTCAAGTGTAGCATCAGCCTGGAATAGATTTTCACAAAGCATCTTTCACAACCCTTCCCTTTACCCGCCTGTGATCATTAAATTGTTGCTTTCCTTTTGTTTTGTTTTTTGTTAATTTAACGTCATACCCACAATCTTGGTTTTTTTTTTAAATTGGTTTTAAATTTTTTAAATTTTTAACGTTTAAATTTTTAATTTTTAATTTCATATTAGGTTTTAAACCTTAAGTGTGATCAGCCACCCAATTTAGTTTAATTTTTAATTTGTTTTTAAATTGTTATCTATTGTGTGTTTTTAGATGGCTGTACACCGCCTCGAGTCCTTCGGGAGAGAGGCGGTATAAAAATTTAAATAAATTTTTAAAAAATGGTGCGCAAACTGATAGATGATGTGATTGTTGTATAAAATAAAAAATAAAAATATGTTTATTAAAAAGAAAGAAAATATCCCTAGACTGAGAGGGTTATGGACGGATGTGCTAACTCTTAATTGTCATGCTCCAGATGGCTTATACTGGATATGTGGAAAGTTTGCTTATGTGCAATTGCCTACCTGATGGTATGGAGCATATGTATTAAGAACTGTGAAACCTAGTTTTTTCTATTTTCTATTTTTTTTTCTTTTTTCTATTTTTTTCTATACAACAAGGTGAAAGACTAGGTGTACTTTTTTATGAGGAAGTAAGCCACAGTTCTAAGAGAATTGAAAATGGAAAGATGATAGGAACATCAGAGAGGAAAAAGAGATAAAGGGAATGAAAATTAAAAAGGAAGAATATAAGTTGCAAGATTTTGCAGATGACCTGGTTTTCATAAAGGAGGATCTACTGGAAACAGCACCTAAGTTAATAGACATGATAGAAGAATATTAAAAGGTAGCAGGTTTGAAAATAAAAATAAAACAAAGATATTAACAAAAATATGTTAGTAAGGAAAAAGAAAGATTTGGAGGAAATCTTGAAGATCCAGGTCACAAACAAAGTGAAATATTTAGGGATACATATAACAGCAAGATGTAGTACATTAAAGGAGGATAATTATGTTAAACTCAAACAGCAGATTGTGACAGATTCGACAAAATGGGGAAATTTACCATTATCCCTGGTTGGGAGAATATCAACAATTAAGATGAACGTGTTACCGTTCCAGTAGATCCTCCTTTATGAAAACCAGGTCATTTTTCCTCTCTGATGTTCCTATTCAACACTTCTAATGTTAATACAAACAGCAGAGGCAACAGTGGACAACCTTGTTTAGTCCCTTTTCTTACCTCTATGTAACTCGACATTAATCATTACCTTTGCAGTTTGCTTAGTATATATCCTTTCTATGGCTTGAATAAATTTTTTGCCAAAGCCCATCTGTTCCAGTTGAAGTAACATAAATCACCAATTCACATTATCGAAGGCATTCTGTGCATCCAAAAGTATCAAAGCCACTTGTTTTTCAGTATGTGCTTCATAATATTCTAAAGTATCCAGAATTATTCTCATATTATTTTTAATGTGCCTCATAGGCAAAAGTCCATTCTGGTCAGGATGAATAAAGTTATTTAAGTATTTTTTTCAGTCTTTCTGCCAAAATTGAAGTGAAGATCTTATAATCCAACTTTAGCAGGGATATCAACCTATAGTTTTTGACCTGCTGTGGGTCTGTGTCCTCCTTCAGTAGATGAATGTGTTACCGAAAATCTTCCAGACAATTCCAATTAAATTATAGAAAGAGTATTTCAAGGACTTAAATAAAATAGTGTTGAAATACATCTGGCAGGGGAAAAAAGGCAAGAATTAAGCTATTACAAGATGCAAGAGCATGAGGAGGATTTGCACTACCCAACTGGGAAGTATATTACTAAGCAACAAATTTGATGTGGGCCAAAGAATGGATAACTTTAAGAAATAGTAGATTATTGACATTAGAAGGTCATGACTTGCTGCTAGGGTGGCATGCCTTCCTTTGGTATAAGGGTACTAAAACACAGGCATTGCTACTAAACTGGGAAAAAATAAAAAAGCAATTTTATTTAGAAATTCTGCTTTGGAATAACATGTATAAACTTATTACCAAAACCTAATACCTCAATAATTACTTTAATAGCTTCCCATTGTACAGAATCAA
>JAEANM010013115.1:0-14534 GCA_017656035.1 Myanophis thanlyinensis | reverse complement strand
TCCTTAGTGTTCTTGTGGTATCTGATTTAGTGTCCGTATTGCCTGTGGAAAGAAGCTTTTCCTCATTCTTTCTGTTTGCCTTCAGAGAGTGAAAACGTTTTCCCGACCGCATTGTGGTAAACAGATTATTGTTGGGGTGGCTGGGGTCTTTAACTATCTTTTTAGCTTTAGTCTGCAACCTTTGTTGTAGATGGAGTGTAGCTCGTTGAGTTTGGTGCAGATGATGCGCTCAGCTGAACGTACCACTCTCTGCAGTGTTTGTCTGTCTTGCATGGTGCTATTTCCAAACCAGGTTGTTATGTTGCCCATCAGGATGATCTCTGCAGTTCAGGAATAGAAGTTCCTAAGCACCTTCAGTGGAAGTCTGAAGTCTCTCAATTGTCTGAGGTGAAAGAGACGTTATCGAGCCTTTTTAACCATGGAATTGATATGGAAGGTCCATGACAGGTTCTTTGAGATGTGCACGCCAAGGTATTTGAAGCAGTCCACTCTCTCTACTGGGCTTCCATTGATGACCGGGATCTGATAATTCCTTTCCTGTTTTGCACTGAAGTCCACTACCAATTCCTTTGTTTTGCTGACATTAAGAAGGAGCTTGTTTTCCAGACACCAGTTCTCTAGATTTGTGATCTCTTCTAGGTAGGCTGTTTCGTTGTTATCAGAGATCAGACCTACTACTACGGTGTCATCTATTTACAAAGACCATAAGCTTCCACTCATTTTTCATATTGTAAGTTGGTCACCTATAATTATCCCAGAGCATTTTTCCTTTTTTCTCTCTGACACAAACCACAGAAAATTTAGGAAATATATTAACAAAATTTGAAATCTACCAATGCATATTGGTCAACTGACTTAATATGTAAAAGGACATAATCTTCAGAAGACTTGGCCTCTAGAGATTTATGGAAAGAATTTGGACTCAGATCTACAATCCGAAGCAGATCATAAAACATTGTTAGAATATAATTACTGACCACTGAAGAATCTTATTGCTGACTTTTTACTCAATGAATGTTTAAGATCATTTTCAAAGTCAGCATTAGATACTACGTTAATGATTCAAACAAGTACAGTATTTATTAGGGCAAAAATAACAAGCAAAACTATCTCTGTGCTGGTGTAACTGTACAGCTGGTATATTAATCAGAACTGATACAAGATTCTCTGCTCATCATTTATATAGGCCTCTAAATGACAATGAATTACTTATTTGTATGTAGAATAAATAGATTATTGTGGAACAGTGCTTGCGTATTCTCATAATGTCAAAATAACATCTTTTAATAGCAACCAGTTATGCATGCAGCTAGGAGTTGTGACATATTAACCAAGTGATATAAGAAAGTATAGATGTGTGAACTACTCCTTATTCATACTAAGGTAACCAATGGTAATCAAACATCTGAAGTATACATGGTGAAGCAAAACTCCAAAATCTGTAAAGGGCATCTAATTATAAGTGTTAAACACTATTGCATAAACAATACAATTGAAATTCTATATGAAATATATATGAGATTCATTGTTAAGTATTTCAAAGTTTGTATTTTCACAATTTGATCTTTCCAATCTTTCAGTATATTTTTAACAATGTTATCTATTTAAATATTTATAAAATTAAAAATTAATTTTAAACTATGATGCTGAGGCTTCAATATTCTCTTACAGACATGCAATTGCTAAATGGTCTATTTTTGGACAATTATTCCAAACTTATCTATTTCTCTGCTGCTATGGCAACTTTCAACCTACATTTTACATGACTGCTGCACATAGCTGCTTTCAAGATTCTTTCAAGACACAAATACAATGTGGAACCAAAAATATTTTCCTTTTGCTTGTCAAAATACCTTTGCAACTTCAAACATGAACAAAACTCTTAAGTTTTGAAAATCATTTGGGTTGTTATAGTAAGTAGACTAATTAAGGGTGATAATTAGACTCCCCCCTATCAAACTTCTCTTGCAAGGAATTAGCTGAGAGATTTGTATTGCTTATAAAACAATTCAAATACTATAACTTGTTGAGAAATGAATACCATTGTTACAACTATCCAAGAGGAGAAAGGGCTCAGTAAATACTGACTTATACAGGGAGTTTTGGCCACCACTACTCACTCCATCTCTGTTAATGTATAATGTATAATATCAGGATAGATTTTTCTGATTTACATTGCATCTGATACTTCTAGTTTCCAATGCTCTTCTTAATGTTCAAACAGAAAAGTGTTATTTTTAAATAAAGTTTTTTAAAAAAAAAATAGTGCCAACAAAAATTCTAAATTACTTTTAGCTAACCAGATTCTGGAATTTGTTGTGAAACAAGACAAAAGCTCAAGTGGGTCAGGAAAAGACACAGTTTTAAATCCACATTTTAAAAGCACAATTTTAAATTCATGATTTTCTTATTGGGTAGTGAAGAAAAGAGAGGCAAATCCAAAATCAAATAACAATTTCTCTTACTGTCAGAAACCTATACTAGATTCAAGTGGTGTTACCTGGGAAGAGATGTTTTCTTCTACATACTTTCTGAAGGGAGTAATGCTATACAAAATCTCTGCAGCAGTATGCATTGCCTTGTTTGCAGGTAACAGCTTGCAGTTTCCAGATAACAGCAGGAAAATTGCATGCAGAAGGCCTATCTATGCTGGTGCAATGAATTATTTTCTAACTTAAATTCCTGCAAGAAAAGTTTGCTAAAGGTCTTAGTACAAGAAACCTACCAAATGAGGCATAATCACACAACCATTCAGGTACAACAAAATATGACAATTTCAGGGATTTTGTATCAGTGAGCTGTTGTGTGATATCCATGTGGTCTATTCACATAACCAGAATTCACGGTCACCTCTCTTGGTGCTCAGCTCCCATGTTTCTTAGAGTTTTAAAAAATAAAAAATGGTGAGTTCAGTAATTTGCTATAAAAGAAGACCAAGATAAAGGATAAATGATAGGGATTGACAGTAAGTATTAAAGGTAAAACTAATCCAGCAATAGATGCAGTCAAAAAGAATGGCAGGCACCATTTCACCAAACAGTATTTTGGTGTATTGCAACTAGCCTCACTCACTATGGCAGTCATTTTACACACACTAATAAACTCAATCATTTTCTTCCTTGTAAGCAAATGCTGTGTTAGTTATCTTGTGCCATTCAAAAGATGTGAATTCCTGCTTGACTTTTTTTTCCTGAAGACTTTGCTGTGAAGGAAAATATTTATTCCAACCTGTTATGAAGGATTTGTCAGGTCGTTAAGGATATCCTTGAGGACATCTGCCAGGCATTAGGTACTGGGTATTAGTTCAAACTGTCCTCCATTTAGAAGTGAAACCACTTCTGGTCTTTCAAAGAATATTTTTTTTCTTCTAAAATATTTAATCATCTACAAATGTTCCTGTTTGGATACTTTAAATGCCTTCCTTACTCTAGCAGAGAGAATTGTTTTACCTCAGATCTCCTAAGAGTTCTCAGGAAGAATGAAGAAAAAAAATATTCTTCTCTTGTTATTATTTTAATCAAGACTTGTTCTTTTGAATTACAGATCACATCTGGGAACAATAATCAGGAAGATTATTCTGTGTTAAAACAATTGGGCTTTATTATTTGGCTCACTGAGATTTATACAAGTGTTTATACTCAAATATTCAGGAACATTGATTAAAAAACAAAATATAAAATTCAATAGAAGATAATACATGTACGTAGCTCAGGATAGAACTGTGGAGTCTCTGGTATTCCCCGAGTGTGAATGTTGCTTGCTGATGTTTCATTACCTTACTAGGTAATAGCATCAGTGTGAATGAATGTGGGGTTTGTAGCCTTTGACTAGAGCAGTAATGGCGAACCTTTTACTTACCGAGTGCTGAAAAGTACATGCTTTGCAAGTGCCACCCGCACTTGCGTGCAGCTCCTCAGTGTATGCTGCATGTGTACCCGCACCATCTGCGCATGCATGCAGCTTTTGCACATGCAATGCATGCATGTTGAGCGCAGGTATTCACTCACACGTGAGCAATCGTGTGTGATGCGCAAGAGAGCTCCAAAGACCAGCTGGATTTCCTGCTGCAATCATGAGCATGTATAGCGGAGGCCTGAAGACCAGCTGGGTCTCTGTAATCGCATATGCTTGCATGTGCAATTGCATGTACAAGCTCAGCTGGAGGTAAGTTGTGTGTCCAGGAAGATGGCTCTGCGTGCCATCTGTGGCACCCATGCCGTAGGTTCACCATCACAGAACTAGACTATCATTTCCTATTTGAATGTCAAGGAACTACCAAACAGAAAACCTCACCTTTCCCAGCAAGGACAGAGTAAGCTTCCATATAAAGAAAAAGTAAGAGCCAAACACAATTTCAAAAATAAAGTATCCTATAGGCTAGGAAAGAATGACCTACTGATCCTTCTCAAAGGACTTTCCTACAGCTCTTATTAACCAGATGACTTCATAATAGGAAAAGAAGCCTCTCAGAAAGACTTCCAAGATTTTATTGCTATAATCTTACAATAAAAGTAGTTTGTTAGTATTCATAATTTGTGCTTCCTGTCTGGACTACCTCAGAGGGCTGGCACTGGTCTACTTTTATCAAATAATTTCCTTACAAACTGCTCCATTTTGTACTTTACTAATATGATGCTCCGAATTCCTTAGCAAAAGATGAAAAGTAATGGGTGAATAATTAAAGGGTCCAGAATCCCTGCCTGCAACCATCATAGAAGAAAGGTATAGCAACATTATTAATTTGTTTCAGGGAAAGGATTAAGAAACCTTTGTAACTCTTGTGGGCTGTTTAATCTGCATCATTAATAAGATCAGATGAGCAGCTCTGGTAATACAAGTTTGCTCTTGGATTGTTAGTTAAAGATGATCATAGGAGGCAATTTTTATATTAATCAGATAATCCATTAGAGAGAAAAGGTCAGAGGAATGGGTATCAAATATGAAGTTTAATAAGCTAGGCAATGCTGTACTAAAATGAACACATTACGTTTTCTTATTATAGGGACTGTCTCATAAGTAAGGGATAGTTCCCTCCCAAAGTTCCAGGTTAGAAAAGAACAAAAGGATACAGCTGTATTTTATTTGGACTAGATGTGGATATCAAAGAAGGGTACCCCATGTGTTATTATAACATGAAGATCCATAGATGAGTAAATAGGAATGTGCAAAGTACATGCAAAATTTTCAAATAACACAAGTTTCTTTTTCTGCTCAAGAGTAATGAATTCCAATTCCATTTATCTTTTTTTCTTTAATCTTATTCAATTTTCTATATAACCAGAGATAAAGAAATGTGCCTTTTTGTACAGAGAAATTTTAACGATAATTATGAAAAAGGTGGTTATGTTTAAAAGAAAAATGAAGCTATTTAATGGTAGTGTAGGCGTTATTTTACTTATATTCTGTCTTGCTATGAATGCCAAGGAAGTTAAGAGTAGTTGTAAATTTGAAATGGATCTATGCCTGTTGTTAAAGAAATTTCCAAGCTTCTTCAGAAGTCTTGCATGATTGCCTCAAGGCAGGTGAATGGAAGAAAGTTCTCCTTGAAGTGAACTATTGAATATGGAAGTATTTCCAATCAAACTCTTTGCCAGGTATAGACAGCGTTGGCTAAGATATTTGGCCTGAATGGCATACTGAGAAGCTCATTGCAAAAGAAGCTAAAAATGATCAGTTTTGATTTTATTTGCATTTAAATATTAAATATAACTTTTTATCATTTAATTATCCCTTCTCCTGTCACATCAACAATCACAACTATCTTTTGAAGGCACTGTAGGCTACCATTGAGTGTTGAGACTTGGGGCCTAAAATTGTGCACCTGTGTATGAACAACCCAGTTGCTGTGAAGAGAACTTCCTGATGTTATCTAAGTTTCTAAAGAATATAAAGTCATGATTGTGAAGACTGAAAATTGTATTATTCAAACTCTGCACTAAACACAGATAATACCCACTGATATTATCCACTGGTTGGGTGGCCAATAAATTTAATAATATCAGAACAGCTGGGACCACAAACTAGATAAAGTAATAAAAATGAAGCAGCTAAAGTGCTCTGGGACTTTAGAATTCAAACAGACAAACACCTGCCTTGACTTAACAACTGTCGATAAGAAAGACAAAAATGTCTGGACAGTGGACAGCAGAAGAGAAGAGAAAAAACTGAAGAAAATCACAAAATACAAAAACCTGCAAACAGAAGAAAGACTATTGACAAACCCCCTCGGGGTTCACCATTTCACAGTGGAGAGTATGTACCAGTGTGGCAGCTGTCAAGGCCTTGTGAACAGCCCTGGAGGCTGGGCTTTGTTATGCTGCTGTAGGACTTCCTGTTTCCTACTCACGGTCATCATCTTTACATGAAGCATTTACACCAGAAAGCCTCCTGGCCTTTTGCAATCCATAGCAACTCCCACAAGACCATGGGAGGAGATTGCGATGGATTTTATTGTGGACCTGTCCGAAAGCCATGGACAGACAGTTACTTGGACAGTAGTGGACAGGTTTTCTAAGCAAGTCCACTTTGTAGCGTGTCCCGCATTACCATCAGCCCGGCGACTGGCGAAACTCTTTGTGTCCCACATTTACAGATTACATGGGGTGCCTCTGAGGAGTTCAATTTACAGATCACTTCTGGCGGGAGTTCCTCAAAAGAATTGGATCATCACAGGGTCTTAGCTCAGCTTATCATCCCAGCACAAATGGGGCAGCAGAACGTATAAATGCAATGGTTGAATGTTACCTCCGTTGCTACATAACGCATCAGCAAACTGATTGGGCTGAATTATTTCCATATGCTGAAGTAGCATACAATAATGTGGTCAACAGTAGTACAGGATATACTCCGATTCAAATAGTATATGGCCAGGACTTTATCTCTATTCCTGAGCGCCCACAAAACCAGAACACTGAACCAACCCATTGAGTGGATGAATAGAATCACTGGCTTATGGCCCAAAGTTATAGATGCTCTATGACAGGCAGCAGCAACCCAGAAAATACAGGCTGATAGAAAGCGAGCACCTCAGCCACCCTTCCAGGTCTGAGAGTGTATCTTGCCACAAAGTACCTGCATTTGAAACTGTCCTATGCGAAGCTGGGTCCTAAATACATTGGGCCCTTCCCCATACAAAGAGTGATCAATCCATTCACCATGGAGTTGAAACTACCCAAACTGTTGGGTCACATCCATCTTGTGTTTCACAGCAGTCTATTAAAATCTGTAAGCGAATCCCATCAAAGGCCTGCACCCATGCCACCAGGCCCAGTGAGTGGGGGTCATTATGAAATAGATGACATACTAGATCCAAGAATGTATAGATGGACACTATAATATCTAGTGCAGTGGAAGGGATACCCCATAACGGGAGCCTCATGGGTTAGTGTGGCAGATATAAACGCCCCACGGCTTATACGACGCTTCCACAGGCGGTGTCCACAGAAACCCTGGGAATAATATCAGCATACCCTGTCATATCTGATCTAACACATGTTTTGCTATCTTGCAGGAGCGGTCGTGGGGGAGGGAGCCACCTGTCAAACCCCCTCTGGGTTTGCCATTTCACGATGGAGAGTAGGGTACCTCACCAAGACAGCAGCCGTCAAGGCCTTGTAGACGGCCCCAGAGGCTGGGTTTGTTATGTTGCTGTAGGACTTCCTGTTTCCTGCTTCCTACTCACGGTCATCATCTTTACATGAGGCATAGCCAGCTGCTCGAATGTGGGGGGGCACAGTTTGACGGCAAGATAAGGATAGGGCTGCAATGACTGCACTGAAAGCACAGAGTGACAGGGAGCATGCTGTGAAGAGTAGTAGGTGAAGGGGAGCACTGTGTGAACATAGGTGGTGGGGTAAACCTGATAGAGAAATTGGGGAGGAGTGGCGAGGGGGAGGAGTGGCAAGATGGCAGAGAATTATTGGAGGATTACACATGGGAGAGGCATGGGGCAGATTAGCAAAGGGTGGGGTTACAAACAAACCACAATTGTGCTGGTTACGATAAAAGAAGCTGACGTGCACATGCCGTCAGTGTTGACTTTACAGCTGTTTGCAACTCATCATGTGCCTGTCGCAAATAAATCAAGTTCTGCATAACCCTGTCTGACTTGGTCCATTTCTGTTGGCAAGACCTTTGAGAACTATGGTGAAAGAAAGAAAAGGTAGTAATAGGCTTCCTTGGGTGAAATCCTCAAACATCTGGAGTACCATTTGAACCCCATCAACATTAACAAGTCACCATTGGTCAACTGCAAAAGGCAGCTTTACTTGGAACAGCTTGCATCCTGTGACAATACCTTTAATATTATCAAACAATATCTCCCTATCCCAGTCCTTGGGAAGGACTTGATAGGTGGATAAAGTAGCCAATCCCAATATAAACATCTGGCTAACTGTGTAACCAACTAATAACTAGAAACTTATATAGATCTGAGAGATCTATGAATGTCTAAAAGTCTTGATGTCTTACAGTATTGTTCACACTGCAGTTTATTGGTTGTTTTATTTTTTCCAAGGCAATAGAATGTGGGAAAGAAATTATTTAACATGGTTCAGGATTCTGAGCATCTGTCCGTCCATCAACAAGATAATTCTCCCCCAAAAATGCAACAAAAGGAGGAAGTGAGAAGGTAAAATTAATGAGATGGGTGGGACGGGACTTGAACATGGGCCAGAGGTTACAGAGAAGAAAATTCTAGAAGAAATTTTCCAATGCATCCCTATGGAACAGAATTATTAGTTAGACACAAATTCCATTATAAGCCTCCTCCCATGTTACTCCGAATGGAGCATATTCAGCCTGCCCTGTGCTTCCCAATGACACGTACATACAAACACACGTGAGGGGAGAACATGAACAGACACATCTGCAGCTCATTTCTTTGTTATACGGAAGAAAATTCAGATGCCTCCTACTCCTGTGATAAGAATATGGAAAAAAAACCAATCCAGAAGCCATTTTCTTCATGGCTTTCTTTACCTTGCTATATCACTCTATCACCAAGAACAGGCTAAAATTTTCCGTGTTTGGATTAGCATTAAAATTCAAATGGTTGAAATACAAATAAACTACCCTAATAAATCTTTTTCCTACTAAGGCTGCTAAATGGCTTGAAGCATGAAGTAGCATTTCCCTTGGTTCATAGCTCTGCATTGAGGTCCTTTCATGAAGTGTGGAATACACAAGCTAGTTTTTAAAAAATATAATCATATTTCTGCCCCTAACTTAACCCAGAACTCCACATTTAACAGAAAATTTGTACAGGTAGTCCATGCTTAACAACTAGTTGTTTAACGAGTGTTCAGGGTTACAACTGATCTTTCCAGAGCTAGTTGTGACCCAATTTTGAAGTTCCAACAGCCATACACACCTCCTAGGGTTGCATGATTGCATTTTGGATGTTGACAACCAGTTTGCATTTACTTCTATTTGTAGTGCCACTGTCATGTGAGTCATGATTTTTGGTGTTTTTCGACATTTCCAGCATTTACTTACATTACCGTTCTAAGTTGTGAACTACCTGTAAAATTGAAATTACTCGAAATCCAAAGACTTTAAATGGTTTCCATTTTGGACGTATGTTTTTATATCTATAAACAAAGTAACTTACAACTTTTGAGTTTCGGGCCACAGTGTATTCTGCAAGAGATGATCTTCTGTGGGAGGTTCTGAAAGAAATAATTTGATTCAGTATTGGTGTCCTTATCCTGAACTGGCCAATTTGTCAGCTGTTTGAAGAACCAGCTTTGCTCCAAAATGAGGTACTGAATTTAACATATTGCATACCTGAAAGACTACATGGCTGAAAGTAATTTTCACGGTACTGTCTGGCAGCATTAGTGAGATTTTCTTCTTCAGTTGTGTGAGCTGTTGTATCTGCAGCTGCAAATGTATAAATGTTATTGCTTTAAAAGTCATCAAGTATGGAATCTGCAAAAAGATGGCATCTGTTACCAAGCTCTAAACAGAAAGAAACAACTCCAGCTTCAAGATAAAAAGAATCTAAAGACAAGTTAAGCCATAATCTAAACAGCATGAGAAGGAAAGTCAAAAGATATTACACTGCAAGTTAAAATAATTGGGCCTCATGATGCAAACCATGACAGCAGCTGGGATAAGTTAAACTCTCATAACAGGATGAAAGAAAAGAAGCATATATCAATGTATAACAATGCATTCGGATTTCCTTATGCTCTTAAAAGGGATCATGATGGGAGAAATGCAGTATGAAAAGATGAATTAGAACCATTCATTCATTAATGATGTATTCTTCAAACTGTTGGACTAGGAACAGGGACAGCAAAGTTCTAGTCTACTCTCAATCAAATATAATGAACTAAAAGAAAAAAAAGAAGCAAGATAAAACATTTGCAGAAGAGGAATGCTAGTCATCCAGAACTACAATAATCAACTATGCAGTTGTATTTACTCTTCAATGGGCATATATAAGATTACACTACAAGACAATAATTCTACATCTTACAGGGTTAGGCAGGAGTTTGAATTCAATTCCAAAAAGGTGCTTTGGGGCTCGGACATAGAACCTCTTTTCTCCATGATGGTGTGGCTCCTGTAAAGGACTGACATTCAATTCTTGGAAAAGACAGAACTGCTTTAAAGAGCTATATCCAGTGGTGGGATTCAGCCGGTTCATACTGGTTGAGTCGAACCAGTAGTTAACTGTTCGTTCAGCTTGGCAAACTGGCTGAAGTCTTGCTCCTACCCTCCCAACCACTCCTCCCCTCGCCCGGCCTCTCGATTCATATTTTGGGCAAGAGTAAGAGACTATTGACAGCAAGCTTCCCTTTCCCTCAAGCTGCACCAAAGAGAGTCGCTTTCTCGTACTTTTCCATTTGGCCAGACTGAGGCCATTTCGGCATCTTGGCGCTCTTCTAACCAGCCCCCACCCCTTCCGCCCAGGCAAAAGCCCAAGGCAGCTCTAAGGTGCCTGAGGGGAGGAAGTGTGTGAAGAGAGCATCTTAGCAACTGGACTAAGGAAGCTCAGGGCCTCATTGCAAAAAGTCCCATAGTCCTGGGAGATGTGGAAGAAGCTCTCCGATTCACTGGCCTCTCACTCTCACAGTAGCAGCCTCAGCTGGGGAGGAAGAGTGTGGAGATCTGCTAGATCAGCCCCTGCAAAGTCCTTGTCTGCCAAGGAGCCCAGCCAAGACCTTGCTCGCCACCCACTGAGGCGCCTGAACTCTTGGTGATGGGATGGGATCCTTCAGGCACTTAGCTTGGCTGCCTGTTTAGGAGCTCCAATCCTTCTCTCTGTCACTAGGAGTCCAGGTGCCTCAGCGAGCGGGGAGGCCTTTGGCTGGGCTTCTCGGCAGAGAAGGACTTCTAGCGTCCAGGGTGGCTACAACACAAACTTACATTCTCAGCCTTTATTTGAGATTCCTAGCTGAAATGGACAGCAAAGCTAGGGTTGACCTCCCTGTGTCAATCCAGCAAACAAAACAGGAAAGGGAGTCGGGGAGTAACAGTCCAGTTGCCAAAGTACTATCTCCACACACTTCCTCCCCAGCTGTGGCAGCTACTATTAGAGTAGGAGGCTAGCGAACTGGAGAGCTTCTTCCCCATCTTCCCAGGAGAATGGGGCTTTTCACAACAAGGCCTTGAACTCCCCTGCAGTTCATTCTATTGCTGGAGGACAGGTTGCAGCAGCCCCACCTTGGCCCATGGCAGCTTCTTGCAGTTGCCCATGCCGGGATTGCCGCAGAGTGTCCCCCTTCAGGGTCTTTTTGTGCAGGTCAGAGAGGAGCAGAAATTCCGACTTGGAATTGGGGTCTGCTTCCACCTCCTGATGCAAAAGCTGGAGGGAAGTGCCGCTGGTGGTGAAGAGCCGGAGGGCCTCATTCCAGTGGGACTGCATCATGGTCTGGAACTGGCTGACCATCTCGGCCCGCTGAGCCTCCAGGTGCCAGCACCTGCCTTACATTCTTGCAGATCTTCCCTCTGCTTGGAAAGCCTATGCTCATAGTCTTCAGTGAGGTGCTTCCGCTGAACTCCTTCTCAGCCAGATCCTATTTGAACTGAGCCAGCTGTTTTGCCAACTTTTTCTCATGATGGCTGCTTAGCTCCAACAACTGCTTCCTGTTCGGGCCCTAAGAAGCCTGGGTGACAAGGAGTAGTTGTGAGGGGAGGGGTGAAGACAGCCCAGACGAGGCACCTCTCAACGCTGAGTGACATTGAGTTGGCCATGCCCACCCAGTCACATGATCACCCATCCACACCCACCCAGCTGATTATTAGGGCAGATAACCGGTTGTTACATTATTTGAATCCCACCACTGGCTATATCATGCTAAGTACTATGTCATGCTCCCACATGTTCCAAAGCACCTTTTGGAACTGAATCACATCCCAATGTCCCAAAACATAATCCACAGAACACAAAAGGAATTTTCAAAACTGTGGCATTGGACTGAGAGGGATCCAGATTTTAGTTTTCCATCGCCCACAGAAGTTTACTAGGTGATGCTGAGTTATTCACTTTTTCTAAGTACACCCTACCATATAAGACTGTTGTTGAGAGGAATAAGAGATCTTATCCTTAGATATAAGTACATTACAAATTAAAATACTAATTGCTACACTATTTCTGCATATGTAAAGCTGCATGAAATATACAGATCTAATTAGTACATATTAGGCTGTGAAGCACTTTGGATTCAAAGATGAAAATGTCTTTGGGAGTGAACAGGGCACACTCACATTGCAGATCTATTCTACCCATTAAAGTAGCTGTCTCTTTTTACAAGATCACCCAAGTACCCTCCTCTGATGCAAGCTGATCCAGGAAAAGGTTTCATTTTAAGAGTTGTAGACAACTTCCATGTAAGCATCCCTAAAGCAAGTCCCAAGGACAGCTTTTGCCCTTACATGTCAAAAAACAATGCAACTATTGTATTCATATAAGTAATGTTGCTTCATTATCTTATACAATGGATCATGTTAATTTAATGGAACACAATGGCTCATGTGGTTAGGATGCTGGGCTGATAATCGTCGTGCTTGCATTTGAGACCTGGCTATGCCAACCCAGCAGTTTAACCATGAGTAGATAAATGGGTACCATTTCAGTGGGCAACTTAATGAGGATATGAAAGTAGTTCCCAAGAGAGCATCCCCTGGGAAATAGTGATGTCACTGGCTAATTCCTTCAACTCGGAAGTGATTTGACCCTCCCGACCCAACTGCAGTAGTACTATCCTGTACAGTAGAACGTTGAAGAACCCAGAATGGATTATAATGGTATGTCCCTGTGCTGAAAACACAAGCTCTGTTCTCAACAGGACAGGACAGACAAGATGCATAGCTGATGTGCTTTTGATGCCCCCAATATACTCTTTCCCAGGGAAGGGGGGAAATGCTAAACTTTGAGGAAATTGTTATGCTACTCATGCTTTCTCCTCACTCAAATATGTACAACCCCACCTGTAATAATAAACACTTTCCTGGTTTTACGTAATTTGTTAAATTTCCTAGATTGCTATGAAATGTATTTCTTTCTTTTAAATTCCCCTTTGAAATCCCAAAGGATGTAATTTTTACAATCTGGTCAAAAGCCTAGGACAATCTGCTTTACAATTTATTTGGTTCCTTTTGTCTCATGTAATGTTCAAATATTTATTCATTATTTATTCAGGATTGAAACTTTCTAACTTCTGGTATGTTAATGTAAGAACGCAGCGTCAACTGCCTCCATTTTTAACTGTTCCATTGATCCAGAAATGGGTAATCAAAGTGAATCGATATTTCTATCCCTCTACTACCATTGCTTAGAATCATTTAAACTCCCTAGGTCTATTTCTGAAGCAATTAAAGCTTGCAGTTTCATAACAATTATGCTAACATTATTAAAAAAAGGAAGCCCATTCAAAAAAGGAAATACTTAAAAATATACAGAAGAGAATAATTTGATCCAGATTCTGAGTCATGAATCATGATGAATTGCTTCTATTCAAGAATCAAAGTTTTCTGAAAATACATGGGCTATTACAAACTCAAATAATATATCAACATGTGGAAACCAAGAATTCAAGGCCCATGTCTAACCTGCCATCATTTGCTCAGTCAATGAAGTATTAATATAGTAACTCCACTGAATAAAATAGGTTGCTCAAAAGAAATTAAATATGATAACTTACTACAGAACCTACATGACAAACACTGTAAGGTATTAGTGAATATATTAAGAGATCTTCTGTGGCTTAGGTAAATTTCTTTCTGCTATATATACTGACAGACTGAAGCCTCATATTCACAAAATCAAACACTATGGCACAGCAGAAAATCCCATTCATACTAATCTGAGAGTAACTTCCACTAAACTCAGTAAGGTTTAATTCTGAAAAGATATGTAGAGTGTTGCATTACCAGGAGGTTTTGAGAGAGCAATATTTTGAGATCATTTGTTTACCTAGCCCGGGGATCGGCAACCCGCGCCCCCGGAGCCGCATGCGGCTCTTTTGGAGCTTTGCCGCGGCTCCGACAGCAGCTCCATGTGAGGAGGATTCCTCCGCTGGCCG
>JAEANM010013114.1:0-14535 GCA_017656035.1 Myanophis thanlyinensis | reverse complement strand
CACACACACTCACAAACACACGATTAGATATTCTATATTAAAAGAAGTTTAAATCAGTGATAACCAGTATGTTATAACTGCCATGGGGAAGACATTAGTTTGGGTTCACCTTCAGTCATGGAAAGGGAGCATTAAGTGCTCCACCTTGCATGCCTGAATGAAAGATGGGATAGAAATCAAATAAATAAACAAGTTGCCTCATTGCTTCACTACACTATGAGTTGTTAAGCAAACATTTGCCAACACTCTTGGCTGCTATAATCTTGTTCCAAGCTGCTCCTTTTGAAAATCTAACCACATGCTACTGGTGTTCTCCCAACAGAGTACTTTTCAACCAAAAGAAGGTATTTTTCTGTTTGTTTTGTTTTTGCCATCCTGTTGCAAAGCCCTGCTACTCAGCCATCTGTCTTCAGGGTAATGAGTTTAAAAGGCAACCAAGCATGTTGCCAAAGGAATGAGATACACCATGATTTGAATGAAGATGTCTTCATTTAGAAGGCTGGTTGTTGTGCAAAGGCAAATTTCCACAAACTAGCATGAAATTCTTGACAGTTTGAATGGACTGAGGGCTGTTTGTTTGCTTGTTTGTTTGTTTTCCTCATTTCTGAACACAGTGATTCTCCACATCTGTGCCTTAAATCTCTGATTTGTTCTCATTCATTTGTCTTGGCATCATGGTGTTTTTGGGAAGACGAACTTTAGAGGGGTATGTTTAACACAGGGTTTTTATTTACTGCACATGAAAGATGGGATCATGCAAAACAGGTTTGGGTATATTTACTGCATGTTTTCTGAACCTGAGACTGTAGCAGCCAGCTCACATGGACTGAGCCTCAGTGGCGTTGTGGTTTTATAAACATGTAAGCTGGCTCTGATTAACTCTTTCTAGCTCTCCTCATTGCTTTCCCCCACCTGATTCAACTCTACATTCCTATCCTCACCTTTATATCTCATACTATAACCTAAATATAAAAGATAGTTTCCATCTCAACTTTACAGAAGTCTAATTTAAATGAATAACCCATGTATAATCCATACTGCAATTCAATTTTCCCCTAAGAGAAAACAGGTTAATTAAAAACTGTGCAAAGCACCATTCCCCCGTTCTTATTTTTTATATTCTTTCTTTCTCAGAAAGAATTAAGTAATAACAAATGTCAGCGTATCCAGCTGGTTCTTAGCTAGGACTTGTTTTTCTGCTCGCTCTGCCTCTGGCAATTCTCACACTTTGAAACAGAAATTTACTTGGTACAATACATTTATTTCCAAAGCAACAACACCCTAGACTGAGACTTCCATCCTTCCAAGGTTGGTAAAATGAGGACCTAGATTATTGGAGGGCAGGGGCAATATGACATTTGTAAACTGCTCAGAGAGTGCTTTAAAAGTACTATGGGGCAGTATATAAGTCTAAGTACTATTACTATTGCTAGTTAGTTAGTTGGTCAACTTTTTGTTTTTTACATATAATCCTAAAGCAAGGGTCTGTTAGCCAGTAACAACAACAAAAAAACCCGTATAAAATTCAGCAACAGTTGGAGCAAAAAATGATGTGTTTCATAGTTAAAGCAGCAATAAAAAATGCACAAGTAGACTCAACAAAGACCTTGTTGAACAAAATGTGATGTCAGCTGTAACCTGAACAGGGAGGTGGGAGGGTCATGGATGTTTCAAATCATTGTGAGATCACATGAAAAGATAATTAGCAGAGCCTTTTTTGGTGAGCCCAAATATGGATCAGTTGGTTCTATGGAAGGTATTCTTGTTAGTGCTTGCATGCTAACTTGAGGCTTCAACAACACCCAAGATCAATACTGACACTTGATCCCATTTTTCTGACCCAGTATGGCAGATGGTTTATGCATTAGCTTTAAGGATAATCTCATACCAAATGAATTGCAAAAATCCAGTTGGAAAATTAATAAAATAGACAACTGATGTCTGGCTATCTTGGTCCAGGAAAGATTATAGCTAATGCACAGGGTAAAGCTGGGAGTAGGCATTATCTGGTCCCCATAGAGTTCTCTATCCTTATAGACTATACTACACATATTTTTTCTGATATACTTTTAATGACTATACCAGCTTTTCCCACCCCAGATACAGTCAAGACCTAAAATTCCCAATCAAAATGGTCCAAAACTTAGGGAACAAACCATACTATGTAAGTAATTTGTGTTGAAAGCAATGTTAATGTTATCAAAACTGCCATTGTGAGAGCTGGACAATGAACTTGAGGGTACTTTGTGTTCTATCCAGAAATGTATTTTTTAAAGCCAAAGGGGTAAATTGCAATTCTGTATCAGCTTCTGCTTAAAGCAGTGTTTCTCAATGTCAGTCATGCTGGCTGGAGAATTCTCAGAGTTCAAATCCATACAAATCAAGGTTGCTGAGATTGACAAACACTGGTTTAGAGCCAGAACTAGAAATGAGACCATTGTTTGTTGCTAGTGTGTATTGATGACTAAGACCATCACAGGTTCCTAAGAGAGCTTTTATATATACCTTGCAAACTAAAATGGGTGTATACCCTATTGTTACATAACACCTTTTGATAAGTGAAAGCTATTTGAGAGTAGATAAAACCTAAGTCCTTTTAAATTTTGAATTGTGATGCATAATACTGCTAATAAACCATTAAATACTGGTAATAAACATTTTGTTAAAGAAGAGGGTGAAGGAGAGCTATTTTATTTTATTAAAAAAAAGAAATGTGAAAGGAAGGGCTTTAGTGTTAAATATTACATTCATATGCATGAGAAACACATAGAAAATAGAGGTTATGTTTCTTGGAGGTAGTGAACAGCCAGTAGTTAAACAGAACCTGCCAACTTTTCATGTGAATTTCCTTTATGGCCTCTCACAGCTTATGGTGCCATTTATTAGCTTTTGTATGCATAGTAAAATTAATGGCAGAGGAGACCAACATTTATCCTTTTGTGATATTTTCTAGAATAATATTTATTTAAGTGAACACAAGCTGATTCTATACATGCAGCTTGGTTGCAACCATTTGAAATTATTAAACATGTTTGTCTCGTAGAGAACCAAAATGTACACTCATAGCCAAATTTAAGTGGTTTCAATCTGCATGTGTAGTTCCTTGTATGGGACCAAAGTGCAAGTCTGAACTGTGAGTCATATTGGCTAGTCACCATCCCTCTTCCTGTTGTACAAACAGGTCCTGTTTTTGCTTGGGATTAAGGTATCTGAATAAGTCCCCTTTGCCCCTTTGTGTTTGCCTTCATATTATTATCATTAACAGATGGTCTTTTATGCCTTTCAAAAATATTCCTTTTTTAATTAAGGAAAGAATTATTTCCATGAGAAATAATGGAGAAGCCATTATTCCTAGAGAAGCCTGCCATGTTCCTGCCTTGATGATTTTCTTTCTGAAGGCCTAAAAGTCTACTTTGCTAGGAAGTTCTTTGCCTATTGTTGGTGAAACACTGCCATTTCTAAATTAGTAACTGTCCTTTTAAACTGAATGAATCATCTTGATTTCTTTTAACTTCTGTTTGTATTATTTCATACTATTATTGTAAACTGCCCTGTATTTTTTTGAGGGAGCTCAGATGTAAGTGTTTAGACATAATACATTAAATTAGAAAAAAAATCTATGGAAGTTCTTATGCCACAAAGAAATAATTCCTTTTTCAAGACTTGAAGTATTCTCATGAAGTATACTCTTGACCAGTAATCTGGTCAAATAGAGAAATTGGCATCTTGGTAGCTCTCTCTCTACGATGTAAATTAGATTTTCATTGGGGAAAAAATAGCAGGAAATTACTTCCTTTTGTTTAACTGTCAGTTTATCAGTTACACAAACAATCATATATGCAAAAACATAGATAAAATAAAGATCCTGTGTCTCAAAAGTTACAAAACTGGATCATAAACTGTGATCCCTTCAAATAGCCCACCTGAAGAGAAATCAAGTAATTTGAGATATTCAGTCTTCTGCTTTTGCACATGTTCTTCTTACAAGACACATTTCTATGGGGCAAGCTTTAGTGAGCAAAGTCAGCAAGACATTCTCCTACATAAATATTGGTAAATCCCATTATTGGAAAATACCACCATGCATTCCTTTTGTATTTCACTGAAGCCACCCCAACAACAAACTGTTCAGCATGATGCGGTCAGGAAGGCGCCTCCACTCCCTGAAAGCCAACTCAGAGAGACTAAGGAGAACCTACTTTCCACAGGCAATACGGACCCTAAACCAAACCATAACAAACAAGGACTATAATAATTTCTAATTTCTAATCTATCTCTTAAATAATCTACCTCTCTTAACCACTCCATAATCTCCTTAATCTCCTTAGTCTACCTCCCTATCCATACCACCCCCTTTGCCTACTACCTCGCGAGTGATCGAAAACACATTTCACTGCATTTCGTACTATGTGTGTATATGTATGTGATGAATAAAATTTGATTTGATTTGAATAGGTTTTGGTTATAACTGTCTAATCTTTAGAAGAAGAAAAAATAGCAGAATTCACAAATGGTTTGGTTCATCACCTCCTTGGCTGAAGACAGGATTTTTTGGGAGTTAAAGAGAAACCAGCATCTGACCCTAAGACACCCCCCTCCCACCCCGATTATGCAGCTAGCTCTTCATCTGGTGTGGAAATGCTGGAAAACTCAAAATGGGATATAGCAGATTTTAGGAATGAGAATCTTTAGGATCCTGAGCCTGTTTCCCACCAGGGGCATTTAGATAATCCATTGTGCCAATTAGGACATTTTCTTTCTGCTTTTATTTCAACAATCTTAATAAAAGTCATTCCTCTTTCCATTCTGCCAGTCTGTTATCAGTGGGACTTGTCAGAGCACTATAATCAACTAATATAATTCTCTCTCTCTCTCTCTCTTATTTAATATTGTACCATTCCTTGACAATTACTGTTATCACAAAATTTCCATCATCAACCTCTAGTTGTAAAATGTTTTGTAGGGATTGGTTTTCCTTACATATCAAACTGATCCCTATGATGTTCAGAAACAGATTTATCAAAGCAAATACCTGAGTGGTTTTTTAAAAAAAGAAATATATTAGGAAAATCAAGAATCATGCCATCCTGCCACCCTCCCAAACTAGTGACTGGTATATTCTATATGCAGAGCAAAGGAAGCTAAGAAGAGCAAAGGAAGATAATCTTAGACAATTAGTCAAATTGATAGTAAGATTCATATCAAATAAAGAGTGGTGGGTTGTTGTTGTTTTTTGGCTTTCTGAGCAATTCGTGTTCTATTCCCTCATCTATGATTCTATCTGAATGCTGCTTTGGGGTGACCTAGCCACTCTTGGATCATATCTGCTGTTTTGTTTTTCTAGTGTCTATCTAAAAATTAAACTATTGTGTTTTTGTTCTCTAAGCAGAGAGTTTATAATTTGTCTTTGTTACTACAGTTTTTACCACTGTAATAAATACCTTGAATTGGCATCTGAGATTGGTGTGTTTTTGTAATGTGACAGCACAGAACATGAACTGTAAATCATTTCTGTCTGTTGAACCACTTTTCTCTTGCCCCTGATTGTAATTTCACCTTGACCTGATTTGGGAAGTTGTTTTCCAAATGTAGAAATGGAGTACTTTATTATGATAATCAATAATCTATAAAATCATTTTAAAATGTAATTGAGGATTTATTTTAAATGTAGCAGAACAGAACACAGTCACATTACTGGTAATGTCTGCATCAGAATGAGAAAATAGGACTTTTATGTAATGGTTAATTTATTTTAGATTGTTTGCAGGAGAGGGGGGAATATCTCTATAGAAATTACAATACAGAAATACATGGGTATTTGTTTCATTTTTTCTGAACCTTTTTTTTAATAGAGTGAAAATTGCAAACTTTTGTTCAAGTATGGTAGATTTTCATTCCCTTGAACATTTTTGGCAACGCCTTGTTTATTTCAACTACATATAATCATTTTGCAATGCATTAATTAAAACTGACCTTAATATTCCAGATGATATTTATCAAGGCTTCACAGTACTGGCAGTTTTATTTTCCTAATGTTTCCAGTGTGGATTTTGCCTTTTTTCAGAACAGCTACACATGATTGAATTTGCATGACATAGTTAGTCATCGTTAATTGAATAATGGTTTTCTAATTATCTCAGTTTTCTGGCTTGTATGACAGATTCAAACATAAACTAACTACATGGACGTTGTTCACCTAGCAGAGCAAGCTAAATATATTTGTTTCTTCTTTAACCACTAAAAGGAATTTGACATTGTTAGCAATCTTAGCCATTACACCTAAATCTAAGTCATCTGTGAATGAATGAAACAGCATGTAGCACATTCTATGTTTAAGAATGCATCATTTTAATGTACATCTAAATAAAAGTAAGAATATGTTAAAGCTCATATGATTTCTGAGGAACTAACCTTTGCTGCAGCTGATAAAACATGTAAAATGGCTCTCAAATTTCACAAATGGTATTGATTCCAAAAAAACTGATCCCCAAGGTGCATTTTTCACACTGGTTATCAAAGTCATTCTCCCAAGCTTTTCTCTGAAATACCCAGCAAATTTACCACACATATATCATATTTCCCTGAAAATAGGACATACCCGCAAAATAAATCCTAGCCTGATTTTTAAATGTGTGCCTAATATAAGCCCTACCCCAAAATAAGCCCTAGTGAAGGGGTGGGTATAGACATCACAGGAGATGGCGAGGTGGGACAATGGTGTCTAGCAGCAGCCACAGGCCACACAGAACAGGTGAGTTATCTAAGCAGCAGATGGAGGTTGAGGTGTGTGTGTGTGTGGGGGGGGAAGCAGGTTATCTGGACATGACATGCAGGCCATGGGAAAGCTGAGAGTCAGTGGGCCAGAACAGTGGGCGGCCATGGGAGGCTCATCTTTATGTGGTGGGTTCAGCAGGAGACAGAGGCCGAGGCACGGAGGGGGGGGAAGGTAGGCAATCCCAATGTGTTGCTGGGTGTTGGGAAAGCTGAGTGTTGGTGGGCCAGAGTGGGCATGCAGCTGTGGGAGCCTTATCTTCATATCTCTTGGCTTGCCTGCAGCCTATGCGATGCATCAGGATCACCTGCCTTCTCCCCTGCCTCAGGATCACCTGCATCCGTCTCCATCTGCTAGCTGTGCTGCTGCACAAAGACAAGTGCTCCATCCCACCAACTCTTGGCTTTCCTGTGGCCCATGTGGCACATCCAAATCATTTGCCTCCCTCATCATGCTTCTGCCTCCCCTGTCTGCTGCTTGGACAGGGAATCAATTCATCTGTCCTGCACAGTTTGCAGCTGCTGCTGAACACCATTGGCCCCTACACACTTGCCACCTCTTGTGTACATGCTGGTGGGGCAGGGCGCCCAGCCAGGTTGATCACCCTGAAATAGTATTTCTCTGAAAATAAGCCTTAGCACTTATTTTGGAGCTCCCCAAAATATAAGACTGAGTCCTATTTTTGGGGAAACACAGGCAGACAAATAAATATAATTGTATGTCATATGTTATATGATATATTTTAAGTAGCAAATGTGTGATGACCAGGAGCATGGCACGAAAGCAACACAGCCAGAGAAAAGGTCCAAATCCTCTTTATTGCTCCAACTGTGCCCTCAAAATGTTCCAACAGATTACTTCTCCTGGAGCAAAGCTCTCACATGCACCTTCAGAAGCCTCTGGCTGTGAGTATTCCAGTAGCAAGATTAGCCACATAGCAACCAGGGCCAGCAGTCCAATAAGCCAGGTTAGCCCAACAGTAACCAGGTCCAGGGTTTCAATGAAGCAGGCAAACCAGGCAAGCCCCACAATACAGAGTATAGCAAACTCCAGGCTTTGGCAATTACACATGAGACTCCACAGATTCCACACTTAGGCTAGTGCAGGATAATTAAAACCCATGTTTTATTTCATACAAAGCAAATTGATTCATTAAATAGATTTTGATATGTAAACCATCAGATACTGAATAAAGTGATGGAAAACTAAATATGCATCCATGTATGCATAAATGTGAAAGTTACTGCAACCAGTAACTTCCCTTTTAACAGCGCAGCCCTCATGTACTCTGAAGCACAACCTTCCTAATGCAAAGGATTTTTTCCTTACTTGGTAGACATGACATAGTCTTTTTCTGACCAACAACATTGTTAAAGGGACTAATTCACTTACTCCAATACTGTTTAGAGAAAACAGCAGGTAAACATAGCTGAGAGAATTGCTTTGGGCTCAGTTTTGAAACTGGATTAGGAAATGAGAAGTTTCTTGCCAAGTGTTTGAAAAAAAAAAGTCAAACTGGCTTTTAGGAGTTCCTTCTCAGCTTATCAACATGGTGTTTGTGCGCCCAGGTATGTTATCTTGATCTGAGAACTGCAGTTTGATTATAACTGCCATTCCATGGTAGTGAAGCACTTGGAAATATGTTCTCCCCCACCAATCTTCCCCACCCTCCAAAAATTGGAAACAAGAGAGAGCTTCAATTAGAGTAGCAGAACAACAATTATTTAGTAAAGGCCCAATTGCCTTAGGACAAAAGTGGAATAAAACAATCTTATGCTATGACCTATGGGGAAATACTTATGATTGATGCTGCTTTTCTGAACAGATGCTGGCAAATAAGAGAGGATGGAAATTTCCATAGCTGACAAGTTCAGATTCAAGGCTTGGGCTAACCAAGCAGAGCCTTGCCTCTATAGTTGTTTACTTTCTACAGCCTGTTTCTGTTAAGGTTTGCAAGACATTGTTGGGTAATAAGATGTTGACCTTATTGTTTAACTTTTAAAATGGAACTCTTTTTTTCCTTTTCACAATGTTTGTGATATGGGTCACAGCCACGTATTGAACAAACGAACGTGTCCGTGCTTGGAAGATCATGACAGAATGTGTTTCACAACCTGTTACTGTGTTTGCAGTTATTCGATTTGCTGGCTTGAATGGGAATGTTTAACTACAGTATATTATGTGTTTGTGTCCATGTGCATGCATGAGAAAATGAACCACGGAGACACACAGGTTACAGCAACCACCATTTTACTTATAACCCACCTAATGGCCATAAAATATAGTTGGCTAAAGTGAAGTTAGTCTGTGACTTAAAATAACACTATTCTTTTTGTTGCTGGAATCTAGACACAAAGCCTTCCAAAATGCAATGTGATGTTCTCCAAAGTCCTTCTGGTTGCCACTTGCCGAATCTCCAACCCTGTAGCTATCTTGCAGAATAACTTATTTTATAACATAAAATAGCAATCACAGTACCTGGACTGTGGTTGATAATGTAATCTGTTAAAGAGAAACAATTTAACTAAGGCTTTCTCCAGCATATTAAACATCTAGAGAGAGTAAATTTGAATGCTCCTCCTTACATTAGGGTTATGTAGCAGGTTACTTCTCTCATAGTCTATTTCATATAGTGTATCTAAATTTTTAGCCTCATTTAACAATACCTTGTGAAATATTTTCCTTTGACCCATAGCCATAACAAATAGTGATCACAAGTATTTACATTTTATAGAAATCAATTATTTTTTAAAAATGTGTCATTTGTTTTCCTTTCAACAAGTCCAATTTTTAAAGAAATAGAAAGAGAAAAGGAAAATGAAAAAAAGAAAGAAAGAAAGAAAGACAGAAAGAAAGAAAATCATTCTCCTTAAATGTGACACCTGGGAATTACATATTTGTTGGCAGTAATAAGGAAATAGTTTGCAATTTTCTTTTTTTGGAGGGTAGCTGTTTGAACTTTTCATCCCCTTCTTGGAATTTTCTGGTAATTTCCAGTAGAAGCCTGATTTTTTTCAATATCAGCTAAAAGTGGTCCGCAAAACGCTCATCAAAAAGATTTGTTGTAGCATGTATATTAGAAGGAATAATGTAAATTAATTAGAAAAGTTGAGAGATAACACTAAGAGTTTACAATTCAGCTCCCACTGCTCTAAATCTTGTATCCTCCAAATGGTTTGGACTTCCCTGTGTGCCCAGAGTTTTAAAACATCTAAATCAATAAAGTTAGGAATGCTTTCTGCAGCCCATGCATGACACTGCTAATGTGGGTGTTGGCTTGACTACAATTTTCCTTTCTCATGGTTGCCATTGGTAGAACTTATGGATTCATTTAACAGCTGTCTCAAACAACAGAAGCAGAGGATTGAAGTAATATCAAGAAGGAATGGAAATGGTTGGGGAAAAGGCCAGTGGTGGGATGCAATTGGTTTTACTCCTGGTTTGGTGAGTGCATGCTTTGCGCGTGCACACACACTACCCGTGTTACCATGTGGCTTCAAAACTGCAGTTGTTGAGCTTACCTGAGCTAGCCCAGGTGAGTAGGAAGGCTGCAGAGGTGCAGAAAACAGCTGTGCTACACATTTCAGCTGAGCTAGAAAGAAAGAAAAAAGAAGGGATATAGGAGAGGATGGTGGGGGAGTAAATGCTCATTGCCACTACTGGTTCACTAGAACCAGTGCAACCAAGTAGCATCCCACCACTGGAATGGGCTGAGAATGAAGAGGAGCTGTTTAAAGAAACATCATTTTGAACAATTAAACATACATTACTCCATTTTAATGCTGAAGACTTATAACAGAGATGATTCACATATATAGACTGTCATCATCTCTCTTATAATCCTAGCAAGGAACAGGATGATAAGCCTGTTAATAATTATAAACTTATGGCCTTTTGAGTTCACTTCACTTTGTTGCAAGGACGAGATGGTTTTTGAAAAGCCAGTGCTGACATATTGAAATGTTTAAGGCAGTGACGTGTGACATGTTTTACTCATGGTTAGATGGACAGGACAGTTTGTTCCAGTTGTTATAAATATTATGTAGACAAACATAGTAGGAGAGTGGAAAAAGATGCATCTCAATCATACTGCCTCAAACAGCACAATGAAAGCTGTTTCAATGGATACCCTTTTCTAACTGTTACTCTATGACTGTGGTGGCGAACCTTTTATTTACCGAGTGCCAAAAAGTATGCACTTTACGCGTGCCATCTGCACTCGCGTGCAGCTCCTCCATGTGTGCTGCATGTGCAAATGCACCATCTGCGCATGCATGCAGCTTTTGCACATGCAATGCACGCTCTCTGTGCACAGGCACTTATGCACACATGAGCAATTGTGTGTGCATGTGCAGGACAGCTCTGAAGACCAGCTGGATTTCCTGCTGCAATCATGCGCATGCACAGCGGAGTCCCGAAGACCAGTTGGGTCTCTGCAATCACGCGTGCATGCATTCACAAACACATGTGCATGCTCAGCTGGAGGTAAGGTTCACCATCATAGGTTCACCATCACGGCTCTATGATATTAATATATTTGATTGGTATTTTACAATCTTGGCTCATGTTATTTTAGAAATGGTTTGATTACCCCATTATTTCCATCATTTATTTTGCTGGCATCAATGAGTGCAACTAAATCAAAACCTATGATCTGAGCCAGATTTTTTAAAAATATCTACAAAATATCTTTTGTAAACTGCTGAGAGACTTTGATAGTTTGATGGTTCATCAAATCAGATAATTATATCAATAATATGCTCTTCAATTTGTTTCTTGGGAAAGTTCCATGTTGTATATCAAGTCATCTTCCATCAATCAATGGCTTTACAAAATGCAAGCAATTTTGTGGTATTGTTTGAGAAATGTAAAGCTTGTACTATCTGATATGTTCGATGGGAAAAGTGAAATTATGCTACAAAAAAATAAAAAAGGAATGCCAAACACATGATCCATTGTTCTTCCTCTTGGGATGGGCCTCCAGATGTTGCTGAAGGAGAACTCCCAGCAGCCTTGGATGGGGATGGAGGGAGTTGTCATTCAGCAACATTTGATGAACTATAGTTTCCTCATCCTTGCTGTAAGGAATGAATTCTATAGGCCCAGCAACTGAGTTTCCATCTCATTGAAAGCTTAGTCTGTGGTTTTCTTGTTTCTTTATATTCTGTGGTTCAATATTCTGACATACTAGATGCTAACATTTTGAAAAGCATCTGTTTTAGCATGTTAAGATAACTGCTGCATGGCTCCACCTTTGTTTGGTCAGGTGTCAGCTCACTAACATGAATTAAAGCTCTATTCATTATGCCATTTCTTTTTACATAGTTAGCATCTCTACTTGATTTTTTTAATAGAACCTCCAAGAAAATATTCCCCCTTCCAGTTAATAAGTACTTTAGTATAGTATTGTCCTTTTCCTGTGAAAGACATTGATGATTGTATTTCCCTGACATAACAGTCAATTAGCCATCTTGTCAGTACATGCAGAGATATAAACATTTATGAATTGTGAGCATGCCAGTGTGATCAAGATATGAATGATAGACAGCTGCACCAATCTTTTCTATCTATAAATCCTTTTGCAGAGGTTATAAAACTCTTAACAAGGAGCCTTCCTAATTGGATGAAAAAGAAATAGGACTGGTTAATATTTGGGTGATTGCCTTTACAATAGTTGCATCAGTATTATATTATTTTTTCTTTGGTGGGTTGAAGTAGTGGAAAGTTTGCTGACCAAGCAAGTCAACTGTGCCTTTAATCAACTGATTTTTACACCCATCTGTGGGTTCTTTCCCATCTGTATTGCAACATGTAAAGGTTCTGGAACTGACACACATGCACACACAAGAAAACAAGTTATTTTTGTTTTCTGTCACCCTCCCCAAATCTATTTCTTTGTTGAAAATAGACCTAAAATCTGAAATCTAATTTGATGATCAAATGATTACTTGAATATAGGAATTGAAAATAGTTGATTTTCTCATTTTCTTTCCCATATATTTTTATCATGTGTAAACATATGTTTCTTTCTTCAGGATCAGGTCATAATATGAGGAGGCTGCTGTAACCATCAGATATCTAGAAAAGAGAATGACTAACTCAATATCTGACAAGTGCTACATTTGTAGTACATCTGGTACATTTCCCTCATTCTCATAAATATTTTTTCTTCCTCCCTTACTGCCAACAACTCTGGATGATGCCATGTAGAAATGAAACATTCAAATACAGTCTACAAAATCCATTATGTGTAGTCCAAGAATGCAGAAAATCACCACATCACAAAGAAATCCAGGGATGTTAGCACTGTGGTGTGCATACAAGATAGTGAAAGAAAGAGCATTATTTGGAAGTGTTTTCTCTTTGTATTTACTAGATCAGAAAGTTGTAGTGTTCAATACAATCTTCTTTATCACCACTTCTTACTCTTCCTTTGTGATAAGAGCTTGAGAACTGCCTGTACTTGGATTGGCAATTATGATAGAGTGGAGAAAAGTTCAATTCATGTACTCTAGGACTCTGTGTATCTTTCTTAGTTTAAATGGCCTTTAGTGTGTCTTAGCACCACATGTAACCAGCTACTCACTTAATGACTTTGGGTGCAGTTAATCATTACCTTTAATGTCCCTTTGATCATCCATGGCTATTGCAGTCTGCTTTGTGAATTCATTAATATTTACAGGAGTCACAAGTTTCTTGCTTTGTTATCAACCCATCCCTGGCTTATTATTGATAAGCACCTGCTTGAAGTGAGTTTGCTTCTAATTGATCTATGTAGAAGGAAGTTATCTGATTCACAAAGTGGTTGTTGAGTTTACATTCAATGCTACTTCATCGTTCTATTTCTTTTGTTTACTGAGTTTATCAAGTTACCAAGGACACCATATGCATTGCTCTGGACATAACTCTACACTACTAATGTATAATTTTAAGCCCAATTATCAGACTTGAGATTATTTATGACTGGAAAGATTAATATAATCTAAAATCAATATAATAAACCATAGATGTAGCCAAGAAATTTGCAGTGTTTGTTCATTGTGCTGTGTACTTTATTTGCTTGTCCAATGCAACAAGCATGATGCTTGAATACCTCCTCATTATTTTATTGAAATAACATGTATCAAATAATACATATCAGGGCAAGAAGAAGATTTCTCTTCTTTCTAGTTGATATAATACAATCCCTTTCATGGGCTATCATTGTCAGTGTAGTTCTCATCAATGTGTATAGAAAGTTAGGAATTTTTGCTCATTATCTTTTGTTTTACTTATGCTTATATCAAAGTATACTTGCTATTCTCTTTCCTATTCATCCAGTTGAAGAACTTTCTCAAATACTTCATAATTCTCTGTTTTATCATGCTGAATAATTTAATAACTACTACTCCTAACTCAATGTGGTCTTGAAGAGTTGGACATGGCTTAGCGATTGAACAAAAACAACAACATTCCTAACTCCAGATCATTGAGTAGCAAGTTAAAGATGATGGTCTATATAGCATTTAACCTATTTCCTGATGCTAAATTTGTCTAATGAAGTTTTTTTTCCAAATGTTTTTCAACAATCTATATATACAGTGTCTAGTAACCTCGCTTCATTTTAATATTTTGCAAAATTGTATTAAAGTTTTTTCAGAAGAACTTCATTACAAATTTTACCTGTGAATGCAATACGTACCCTATTGTTGTGGCCCCGATTGACTAGACCGATAAAAACGACACGGAGACGGAGGTCTAGTTAGGCTACCTTTAATCCGGCA
>JAEANM010013113.1:0-14535 GCA_017656035.1 Myanophis thanlyinensis | reverse complement strand
CCAGATCCAGAAAGGGCCGCAACTGGGCAATCCTACGGACCTGATAAAAGGCCCCCCTGGAGACGGCCACAATATGATCTTCTAAGGACAGCCGTACATCCAGGAGGACACCCAGATTGCAAGCCCTTTCCGTGGGGGGCAGATTATTAAAATTTAATAAATGATTACTAAAATTTAATAAAAGCAATTTAAAATGAACTTGAATTAAATACAATTTAAAATGAAATTAGAATAAAATATGATGTAAAATGAAATTGGAATAAAATACAGTCTAAAATAAAATTGACTGTGCTACTTAAGTTCCCTGAAATCCAAATGCGGGGCAAATTATATTGGGTGAGACTTTCTGCCATAATAATTTATTTTTGCTCTAGCGTAACAACATTCACATTATGGAAGATGGAAAGATGAATATTCTGACACAGGGGTGTCAAACTCAATTTCATTGAGAGCAGCATCATGGTTGTATTTGACCTCTGGGGGCTGGGATGGGCATGGCTGAGGTGGGCATGGCCAGCTCAACGTCACTCATGTCAGGGACACCTGTGGTGGCCTGAGCGCTCTGCCAGCGAAAATGGCCTCCAGAACTCTGTTTTCAGCTGTGACGGCTTCCTGTTACCCTCTGCCAGTGAAGATGGAGATTGCAAGGGCCGCCTGCCAGTGAAGATGGAGTTTGGAATGGCCGCCAACTCTGTTTTCGTTGGCAGAGGCACCATGGGCTTGTCCTTTGCTGTTTCCAGGGCAGCCCATGGGCTAGATCTAAGCATCCCACAGGGCAAATCCGGTTCCCAGGCCTTCAGTTTGACACCCCTGTTCTAACACATGAAGCTTTAAGTAGCTTAAAATAAGCAATATGCTTGTACATATGTGTACTACACCATCATTCCCTGTTGTAGTGCTTAAGATTTGGTTACTTTAAATGTCTTAGCACAGGGATAGGCAATTACATCTCCTTCATGACTCGTGGACTTCAACTCCCAGAATTCTGGGAGTTGAAGTCCACGAGTCATGAAGGAGACGTAATTGCCCACCCCTGTCTTAGCACTTCCACATTTAAAGCTGGACAAAGAACAAAAAGTGATAATATAAGGAAATGATGTAAGAGATGTTGGGTAAAAGTGAATATATAAAATCTGATTGATTTTTCTTATGGTTGGACAGGGCATTGTTCTGTAGTTATTTTGTCTATTAAATTTATTTGAAAATTTATTAAATAATATTTACCACTCACCTCATTTCAAAACGACTCTGGGCATTTATCAATTCATATCTACATATGTGCATCCTACTTAGGTTTGACCCTAAGTTGGTTGATTATTCTTGGACTGAAAAGTTTGAAAACATCTGCTTGTCCAAAAATCAGAGTAACACAAAGCGAAAGAAGTCAGAATTATGTTTTTATTATTATTATGTTTTAGTCATTTTTGTTCTGTTTTTTTTTTAATTTTGAAGTAACAAATAGTGGAGATTTTGGCCCCCACTTCACATTCAAATCCTTTCTCATATTGTTCAGCCAGAATATATCTGAACTGCAATAAAGGCAGTCTTATCTTGGAAAACAGAACAAACAAAACCCAAATCCAACAAAACAAAACAAAAAACAAAAAAAAAAAACCCAACCCATCCCAACCCAAACTAAACTTCTGGAGAAAAGTTCATTTCTAACCATGGGGCATGTAGAGCTCTGGTGGAGCAGTGGTTAGAATGCAGTATTGCAGGCAAACTACCCACAGCCAAGAGTTCGATTCTCACTGGCTCAAGGTTGACTCAGAATTCCATCCTTCCTAGGCCGGTAAAATAAGGACCCAGATTGTTTGGGGCAATATGTTGACTCTATAAACCTCTTAGAGAGGGCTGGAAAGCACTATGAAGCAGCATATAAGTCTAAGCGCTATTGCTATCTGTTCAGTCATTAGCCTTAAGCTTCCAATTGGCAACTTCAGCCAATAGCATAAGAACCTCCATTCTGGTTTTAAATTGGCTGTTTTTAAAAACCTAACCCTAACCCTCTGCCATGGCCCCTTCAGCAGCTTCTGTCAGGGGCATTCAGACAGAGAACTTTTCCTATGTTACTTTAAAACAGGGGTCCTCAAACTTTTTAAACAGGGGGCCAGTTCATGGTCCCTCAGACCATTGGAGGGCCGGACTATAGTCCCACCCCCTCCTATCTCCTAAGACTAAGCCAATATAAACCTTATCCATTGACATTCATCCCTATGGCGGTGCTGAATACTGAGGTTATGGCATGCCGTGCGATCACCCATAGACACGTGTCTCTGGGTTAACGGAAATACTTTTCCGAGCATTCCTGCCAGTCTCACAACCAGGACTTTCACACAAAGCCAAACGGTGTATCTATCGCGGCAGAATCGCAGACTTTTCGCCTCACAAAGCATCATGGGTTGAAGCAAATGCAAATGAGTGTGGCCTTATTACTGGGATGCCATCTCTCTTCCTTTCCGGACAGCAGAGCTCGGAGGAGGCAGGGTGGGGGCCAAAGGGGTGGGTGGGGCGAGGCTGGAAAGCAGCGCTGTCATTGGCAGAGCGAATTGGTCTGCAGTTCAAGCTGCAAATACTCCTTTTGCCCGGCGCCCCTCTGGCTCTTGGGAACTGTGCTGGGGTCCTTCATGCCTGGGGAGTCTGCCACGTGTGTGTGTGGGGGGGGGAGAGAAAGACACAGAGAGGGGAGGGCCCATCTTCCTCTCCCCATCTCCCCCCCAGTCCCAAACTCCTTTCCCAGAAAGAAAAATCTTCCTTCTCTGGCGTTTCAGCGGGCCTGGCTTAGAAACTGGTCATCTGGTCTCTGGTTTCTAATCCAACTCTTCAACTCTTTTATTGGGGCAGAAGCGATGGGCAGAGCCCGGTGGGGGCAGGAAAGCTCAGGGAATGGAAGCAGTAAAGGAAAAAAGGGAAGGGGAGAGAGAACAGAAGTCCCTGGGAAGGGAAGGGAAAGGGGGGAAGGGGCAGGAGGTGTTATTAAACAGTGGACGAAGGAAGGAGTTGTAACAGCAACAAGCAAGTTTATTTCAAGGATTAACCTTGAAGGAAGGAGAACCCAGCAGCAACGGTCTTGGCGGCTCTCCTTACATAGAGCTGTCAAACGCCCCCTTAACTTTCCCGACAAACAAAGCTGAATACCCGACCGAAGGCCACCTTTGCCGGCTTCCCTCCTGTGTCGGATATGTAACAGAAGGAAAGGAGGAAAGGATCCAATCAGAAGACAAGATTATTCAAGATACTCTGACTCCTGAGCGCGGCGGTCAGTCAGGTCCTTGGTGCCGGGGGCTGCAGGAGTGAGCACCACTGAGGGAAAGAGTGCGGCTCCTTTGGGAGTCTCCCGGGGGCGGAAGGGAGCGGGGTCCAAGCCTGAGGCTGCCCAAACACGTGGCCGTCCCCTTCAGATCATCATCCACTACCAGCGCTCGGATCCGCTCCCTTCCTACCCGGGAGACCAGCAAAGGAACCGAGCTCTTTCCCTCGGTAGTGCTCACTCCTGCAGCCCCCAGCACCAAGGACCCGACCGACCGCCGCGCTCAGTAACCAGAGGGGTGCCGGGCAAAAGGAGCATTTGCAGCTTGAACTGCAGACCAATTCACTCCACCAATGACAGCGCTGCTCTCCAGCCTTGCCCCACCCACCCCTTCGACCCCCACCCTGCCTCCTCCGAGCTCTGCTATCCGGAAAGGAAGAGAGATGGCATCCCAGTAATAAGGCCACGCTCATTTGCATTTGCTTCAACCCATGATGCTTTGCGAGGTGCTACCTCCCGGTGGGCCGGGTAAATGTGCTCCGCAGGCCGCATGTGCCCCGCGGGCCATAGTTTGAGGACCCATGCTTTAAAAGTTTACTCCTTGGAGGTTCAGCTTATTTCACTGTTTCCTTTTTAGGGCCACAGCAGATGGCTGGCCTTTTAATTACCAGGTAGCAAGTCCTTTCTGTGTCCCTGGATGATGAGTGGGCTTCAGTTACTAACTGCCGGTTGTGGTTTTTTCTTCTTCTTACCATGTTCATTCAAACAGCATTATTTCACGATATAAAAAATGAAAAGAAAAGCATAATTATTGAAAATCAGTTTTTGTTCCTACAAGCAGGGGAGACTTTCATTACTATCAATAAGAAGCAATTAACAGAATCTTTTCATCAGTAATCCGGCTGCTGTGCTGAACAAGGAGCAGTGAGTGACCCCTTTGTGCAAGCAAAAAGCTTTAATTAAAGGTACAGGAATTATGAAAAACTTTAATCATATGTTTGCTGACTAGCCTGGGCAACCTCGTGCAGCAGCTGTATCATTTTCACTCAAAAGCATGAGAAGGCAATATCAAAAATGTGAGAAATGCAGCAATTTAACAATAGTAGAGTCTGGATGACCTTCAGAACCAGAGAGTTGAAAAAGAGGGAATTTCAGAGAGAGAAAAATGCAACGTGGAAACAATTGTGGACACTACTATTCACAAGCGATTAAAAGTTGCTTAAGGGAAGTGTTACTTTGTCAATGTATTTATGCTATAAAGAACAGTTTTATTGATGCTTTCAGTTTTCATTGAATAGATTATTCAAATTTCTGTATGGGCTTTTACAGAGATTATTAATTTCTCATAGGTAACAAGTAACAAATATGAAAATAATTTTTATTTTTTTCATATTTGTGAAGGGAGCAGGACATGAAATGGAGCACACGTAACAATGATTAGCAGATGTGCTTACCCTTTCCATTAGTATCAATGCACGGTTATCAAGCCTATACCAAGCCAACCTTATAACATTTTCTCTGAGTGGAATGACAAAGCTATAATTTTCATAATTGATTCTTTCGACCCTGTTTTATGTCCACTGAGCAATTGCACACTAGATTTATTTTCTCCAAGATTTCTTTGCGTATGGTTTTTTTTTATAAAAGCACTAGGGTAATTCTAAGTCATGTGTCATAATTTCAATTCTATTGAGCCAAGCTACAGCTAATGCAGGGTGGAATACCATTAAAAGTGGGTGACAAAGCTTTAACCTGTCTCTAATGAATATAAAGAGGCTTTTCATCAACAGGACTGTACCTCAAATAGAGTTGCCCGTAGTTTTGGCCTATGCCTTAGAGCAATATTCATAGTGTCTGAAGACATCATCTTCCGCTTAATCTAACTTTTAAAGATCTCTAGGATCATCATCTCACACACACTTGATCAACTCTTTTAATATTGTGAAAGGATACAGTAAACAAATAAAAAAGAAGTATGCTATTTATGCAGTGCCAGTTTGGCGTAGTGATTAAATACATCAGGCTAAAGACCACCTTAACACAAAATCAGTTGGGCGATCTTATTTATTAAATTTCTATATTGTCCATACCACCTAAGTAATTAGGTTATCTAAGACTAAGGTAAATCTTAGTCTTAAATCATCTAAGACTCTGAGTGGTTCACAATAATAAACACCCTCTTAGCCCTAGGAAGCGCAAGCAAATCACTTCTGAAATCTTGCCAAGAAAACAGCAGGAAGTTGCCCAGACAGTTGCCAGGAGTCAAACTGACTTGACTAAAAAAAACAACCAAAAGATCTTGAAAAGAAAATTCCTACTAAAATATTAAATAAATCAAAATGCACTTTCCATGGATACTCCACTAGCATTTTCAAACATTTTCATGGATGGTTTTTATCAGGGATAAACCATATAAAGCTTAGGTGCAGAACTGGTTGTATTAGCCATGTTTGTTCCCACTTGTAATAGGTAAATAGGACAGAACTTGGAAAGTCATCCAACATTCAGCTCTGAGATATTTTAAAGCACCTAAGTCAGTGTTTGTCATCCTTGGCGACTTCAGGATGTTCGGACTTCAACTCCTAGAATTCCCCAGCCAGCTTTGGGGAATTCTGGGAGTTGAAGTCCAAACATCTTAAAGTTGCCAAGGTTGAGAAACACTGACCTAAGTATTACCCTACAAGAACAAGGTGGCTTTACAAAAGATACCTGTCTACTTTTACAGATGCAGTGAATTAGCTACCTGCTGGTTCCCTGTAAAGGTAATGTTCACCTTTTCTGTTAATAATGTCAGCCCTATTATTGGATAAATGAAATGGTTGACTAGGGAGCTAACTCCAAAAAGATCACTCAGCTGCTCAGTTTCTAGAGAGCTTTTGCTAATGAACATTTTGGAATGTAAAAATGTGTTAGTTTTTGAGGAATTTAAGGGCTTTCTGCATTGCTGCCATTTGTTCCATCTGTCTTCTTTGGTTACTCACTTTCACCCTAGTGATTAATTTTGAACAAGATTCAAGATGGGAAGAAAGCCATCCTGTATGCTATGATTTATAGACTGGAGACACTCTCTTGATCCAATAATAGTACGGAAGGCATTAGTTACTACACAAGAAGAAAAGATACTGTATTTTGCCCAATGACAGTGTTCTTTTCACATGCTCTGGCACCAAATGTAGTATGCAGGATCCAAACAAGAAAAATATTTGGATTAAACAGAATCTTCCCCCTTTTTTGCTTCTCAACAGCTCTCCTAACTTAAGCCAGATTCTGCATTCTGTTTGATAGTGCTTCCTCTACTGTTTTAAAGCTCATATCTTCAGCTTAACATTGAATATTGCCTCTGGGCCTCAAGAACTACTGTGAGCTAAACATTTTGGATCTGCTCTAGAAATTCTACAAAGCCATAAAGTGAAAGTTTATGTGAGGCTTCTGGACAAGAGGACAACAATCTGTGAGCAGAAGTTCTCAAGGGCATGAAGATGGCCTCAAAGACATAAATAATCCCTTCCATTTTGAGAATTTTTTAAAAAAATATTTTTTATTAAACATTTTCTAAAAAAAATATTTTTACACTACTTTTTCACAACATTCCTACATTGGTAAACTTCGTTATTACATCAATTTGTCCTTTTTCAGTTTGCTTTTTATTATAATATAATATCATCCTTATATTTATTACTATTATACTATTCAGTAATATGTTTATTCCTTGTGTGTTGATTCCTTTTCTCCACTTTTCGTTTCCTATTCTAACTTCTATCCCTTCTTTAAAGTTACTCATTCTTGTCCCTTACACCTGTTGTCTAACCATTTGTACCATTGTTCCCATGCCTTATAGTGTTCTGATTCTTCTTTATCATTCATCTCTTTTGTAAGCTTGTCCATAGAATTTTCCTCATCACACAATCTTCCAACAGTATTTTATTGTTGTTCCCATTTTGTGCATAGACTATTCTTGCCGTGATTATGATATATAGGATTAAATATTGTGTTTTTTAATCCTGTTTCCCTGTGAATATACCAAGTAAAAATAATTCGGGTTTCATTTCTATTTGTTGCTTTGTTATCTCTTCTATCCATTTCCTTAACATGTCCCAATATTGCTTTGCTTTCTGACATAACCACCACATGTGATAGTATGTTTACTGTTTTTGCTTACACTTCCAACAGTCTGGCGATGTGTTACGACACATTTTCACTATTCTCGCCAGTGGAAGGTGCCACCTGTAAAACATTTTGTTGATGTTTTCTTTGTAGGATACTGATTTCATCAGTTTGTAGTTTTCCTCCCAAATCCTTTCCCATTTTTCCAGTTCTATAGTGTATCCAAAATTTCTTGCCCATGTAATTATCACCTCTTTCACTACTTCCTCTTCCATTTTGTATCTTAGCAGATAATTATATTTTTTTTAATCATTTTGTCTTCTCGGCCTTGTATTATCTTGTCTAATTCATGTTCCCTGTTTTGAAATCCATATTATTCTAATCTAGGTCATTTTTATATCTGGATTGAATCTTGCATATGGCCACCAATAAATTTCTATACCCTGCACTTCTAATTCTACTCTCAATTTCAATTATCCTTGTTCTTTTAATAAATACTTATATGTTCTTATTTTTTCTAAGTGCAATAAATTCAGATAACATAACCCCTCCATTGTTGATAGCCAACTGGGTATTTTATTGTAATGGTTTCTTTTGATTTTCTGCCATGTTTGAAATAGTGAATCCCGAATTATGTGCCTCTGAAAGTAGCTATGAACCTTGTTTCTGCCATCCCACATAAAAGCGTGCCACCCTGTCTGGAGATCATGTCCTTCCAATGTCAAAATTATTTTATTTTTTAATTGTATCCAGTCTTTAATCCACGTAAGGGTTGTTGCCTGATAATAAGTCTCCCAGTCAGGGAATCCAAATCTTCCTCTTTCCCTACTATCTTGTAATATTTTTAATTTGATCAGTGGTTTTCTCCCTTGCCAGATGTATTTCAATATTATTTTGTTCAGCTCATCAAAAAAAGATTTCCTTAATTTTAGCAGTATGACCTGGAATAAGAACAGGAATCTAAGCAAAATATCCATTTTCGTAGTGGCAATCCTACCTATAAATGATAATTGTAATTTCTTCCATATTTCTACCTCCTCTTTTATCTGTATCATTAATCTACCATAGTTGTCATCTTTCAAGGTTGAACATTTGGCTGTTATCTGTATTCCCAGATATTTTGGGATGGTTTTTTTTTGTGACTTGTATGTCCATTCTCTCTTCCCATTCTCTTTCTTGTTTTTTCATGAGATTTTTTGTTATTGCTTTTGTTTTGCTTTTATTGATTTTGAATCCTACTATTCTATCATACTCTTCTATATGATGGAGTAATTTAGGTCCTGTCTCAAGCGATCATTCTATAATGCATATGCAAATGCTTGAACCTTATACTCTTCTTTCCTAATTTGTAGACCCGTTATTTCTTGATTGCGTCTATAATCACATTCAATAATACCTCTAGTGTCAAGACAAATAACAATGGTGATAGTGGACAACCTTGTCTCACTCCCTTCACTATGTTTATATTTCCTGTGGTGTTCCCATTTTTTGTTCTTTGCTGTTTGGATTGTGTATATTTTTCCACCATTCTTTTAAATTTTTCTCCAAATTTCATTTTTTCCAGTTGTAGAGTAATAAATCGGCAATTTAAGTTGTCGAAGGCTTTCTGTGAGTCTAGAAAAATTAAGGCAGTTTGTTTTCCAGGGTGGGCTTCATAATACTCTAGTGTGTCAATAATAATTCTTATGTTGTTTCTTATGTTTCTTTTTAGTAAAAAACTGTTTTGATCTGGATGTAGTATTTAATTTTTTTAAAGTCTTTCTGAGATGACTACTATGAATATTTTATAATCTGCATTCAATAGTGAAATAGGTATGTAGTTTCTCATTTGTGTTTTGTCTCTGTCTTCTTTTGGGATAATTGTGATCAATGCTTCTATCCAAGAGTTTGGTATCTTTGAGTTTGCCAATACTTCATTAAACACTTCCAACATCAGATTGTCTAATGGTTCCTGTATCATCTTGTCATCTTATCGACTTCAACCGGAAGCCCATCCAGGCCTGGAGATTTATTATTCTTTTGTTTCCTTCTCACCTCTACCAATTCCCTCGTTGTTATTGTTTCTCTTTTGGCCTAGGCAATTTCAAACAAGTTCATTCTGCCTAGCTATTACTTAATACTATTCTCTGCTATATCTTCTCTACAGTTCAGGTTTTGGAAGTATTTTGTATGAATTCCTTTTTTTCTTCATTCTTGTGGTGCATAACCCCCTAGTTTTGTTTTGCCAATTTAAGCTTCCGTGCCATTTCATCTTGTATAATGATATTAAGTTTATGTTTAATTAAATCTCTTCTTCCTTTTATTTTTTCATTTTGGGGATCATTCTGCATATCTGTTTCCACCTTTTAAGTTCCTTCTGTAAGGCATCCTGATTTTTTAAATTTCTTTTCATCACATATGCAATTGTAAGGCCTCATATGTATGCTTTTGTGGTATCTCACAAATTTTGAAGTGAGGTGTCTTCTTTGTTTACTTTAAAAAATAATTTTAGTTCCTTTCCCATCATTTGAATGTATTCCTTCTATTTCAATACTTCTTGGTTGAGTGTCCCATCTTATTTTTTTATGCCCTTTCCATCCCAACATAATTGAGTTGTTATCGGCCCAGTTTTTTGTCATAATTTCTATTTCCTCCACCTCTTTTCATAATCCCGATGTCATCCAGCCCATGTCGATTCTGGACCATGATTTGTGTGGGTTGGAGTAATACATATATTGTTTTTTCTTTTTATTTATTTCTCTCTAGGCGTTTTCTAATTCTAATTCATGAGTTATTTCGAAAAATGTGTTGGGCAATGTTCTTTTATTTGTTTTGTTCTTTTTGGTAGTCATATAATCTTTTTTTGTCTGTAATTAAATTAAGTCACCAATTAGACATATATTCTCATATTCTAATTCTATTTATCGTGGATTTTCCTGTAGAATCCATTTTGATTGCTATTGGGTGCATAAATTGTGGCAAGTAGTGTTTGTTTCTGTTGCATTTTTATCTCTATCATTAGAACTCTTCTGTCTTCATCTACATATATTTGCTTTGGTTCTAATCTCTCTGATATATAATGCTATTCTTCTTTTTTATATTGTGATAGTGAAACAAAGAGTTTGCCTAACTTTTGGTTTTCTAATGTTTTTATGTTGTTTTTTAATATGTACTTCCTGTATACAAGTAATATCCATTACTAATTTTTAAAGTTTTGCAAAAACCTGGCTTCTTTTTGCTGGTGCATTTTAGTCCATTTATGTTTATTGACATTAATTTGATTTCTTCTTCCATTCCCCCATTTACTTATTATTCGCTCTTTGTTTCCTTGTGTTCCTAGTCTCTCTCTATTCTTTCCCTCTTGCGCCTTCTCTTTCCTTCCACTCTTTTTCCTGTCTCCTTTTGTCTTCCTGTTCCTCTTCATTCTCCTCTGTTTGGTCTTCTTCTTGACTTCTACTCTCCACTTCTTCCCTACTTTCTTGTTCTTCTTCCATTGGGAAGTGATGATTGCAAAATTTTTGTGCTTTTTTGAGAGAGTCTATTTTGAGTTTTTTCTCCTGCCAGGAAATCAGGTTGCCTTCTGGAATTAACCAACTGAACATTAAATTATATCTTATTAGCTGTAATGTTAAGAATTGATATCTTCTTTGATTTCTAACTCTTTGCGGTATCTGTTTCAAGGTCTGTATTTCCTTTCCTTTGTGGGTTATTGGTTCCTCCCTCATCTTCTTATACATTTTGTCTCTTATTGCTTTTTTTGTAAATCTTGTATGTACTTCCTTTGGTAACCGATGCCTTCATGCATAATTGGTGTGCACTCTATAGACTCCGTACTTCTTATTTGTCTTTTTGTAGAACCTCAGCTAGTATTTCTGCCAACTTCTCACCCAAATCTTCATCTTTACCTTCTATTATATTTTGAAATCTTAGATAGAAGGAGGCTTTGTCCATTTCCAGGAAAATAATTGATTCTTCCAATTCTCTGTTTGGGAGGTCCATTTTCTGTTCAATTGTTTCCATCTTTTTGCCTAATTGTAGCACCTTTGACTCAGCTGTTTTTATTCTTTGTTCATTTCGGGTAATAGCTTATTGGATGTTGCCTATTTGTTATCCATTCGTTTGATATCCCCTTTCATCTCCCCCATTTCATATTTTATCTCTTTGTGGTGTTTCCTTGCTTCTTCCTGGTTATTGGCTATTGCTTCTTGTATTTTATCCATTGATTCTTGAATTGTTTATAACATAGCCTGCAAACTCTGGATACTCTGTGTTGAGCCGGCTTTCTCCAAACCCAACATGCTCTCTATTGAGTGTTGGGAGGATACAGATGAGGTTGTTGATATAAGTTGTAGTATTGTTTTCTTACTAGTCTTCATGACTGTTGTTGTACTGGTCATTCTTCCACTTCTGAGCAGATTCTTCCAAAACAGCATACAATAATATTGTTTCCAAGTTTCCTTTTTCTTGCTATTATGCCCTTATGTTCTAATAAGTATAATAGTATCAATACGATAATAAGTACAATATTTTTTTTCTATCACTTATTATTTGTTAATGTATAGTATACAAACAAATTTAAATAAACGGTGTGGTCATATAATTATATCTAGGTTATTGATACAATTCTATTGTAAAGTTAATTTAATCTCTATGAGGATATGAAACTTTTAAGATTTATGGTATTTAAATACCACTATTAATAACTTTATATATTTCTAATATTGCTTAAATTCATAGACTTATAAATACAATCTCATATACTGTATATTCCACAATAGACTTAAATATTATTCTTGTTAATTAAACAATTATTATTAATTATCTGTTTATATTTGGCTATTAGACAGCTGTTAGGCAACTATTGCACCATTCAAAGTCAATTCTTCCACTCTTCTCTACAATCTTCTTCCGTCTCCTTTTTGCATCATCTCCATCTGCAAGCTATTTGTTTTAATTATGTCCATTCCTTAACCTCTAAGTAGCAGTCTCTATTCACTCCATCCCATGTTAATTTCTTTAAGAAAGCAAGATGGAGGTCAAAACTATAAGAGAAAAATACCAAAGCACTCCAATCTGTCCATTTCCACCAATTTCAATTTGTCCCACTAAAGTACTTTCCATTTCAGTTCTTTTTCCTTTGACAGTTCTCCTCTGATTTCTCAATCACTTATCCCGCAGCTTCTTGCCTCCTCCATCTTGATCGTGATCCAATAATCTGATGTAACCAATACCAAAGAACCAGTTTAAAATGTGTAAAACAAGTAGTCACCACACTCTGAAGAGTCCCCAAGTGTTAATCCACTTCCCTGTCATTCTCAATTTCCTCCGCTAAAACTTTTCCTCTTCTTGGTTTTTTTTTCTTTCTGCACTGTCACTCCTTCAAAGTTTCATGTCCCTACTTGTTCCCTCTCTTCTACTCGCCACTTTCTTTGGCAGAATCCTGCCTCACACACAGGAGTCTTGCTGTTACTGCTTCTTCTTTCGACCATCTTATTTTGCTGTCCTTTTAAGACTCACCTCTTGTCCCTATGTAGTTTGTTGTCATCTCTTCTGCTTCCTGCTGTGAGGCTGCCACTGTTTAGAGCCTGTCAGAAATGGCAGGCTTCTTTCCTGTTGGTATTAAGGGGGTTTCTTGAACCTTCATGGGGGGGGGGTTGCCTTCCACCTCCGAGGTCCTCAGATATTTCCTTTTTTCTCTGCTGCTTCCTCCAAAACTGATGATGCCTTCAAAGTCTTCACAACATGAAAATTGAGCTTCAGGAACAGGAGCTCCGTTCCCTTGCTCTGAAGCACATTGACGTCACTGCCAAAAGTCCCATTTTGAGAATTCTATGATATGAATTCAATCGGACAGAAATACTATAGTTTTCCCAAATGACAAGGAGCATACTGCAAAATGGTCAATGAGATCTTTCTTTGATGTTTGTCATGGCTGGTTTATAAACATTTTGTACATCAAATTGTCCATATTCTTTCTGAATAGACCATATTTTGAGCAGAATCAGGGGTGACAACAGCAGCCTTTAGTTATATTGTGATGGATACCATTTAGCTATATAGGCCTAAAGATATATTGGTTATGCCAATATATGAAATCAAGAATGCATGCTTACCTTTGGTCTTTTAGATGAATCCGAGTGAGCAAATTTGTAAGTGATCAACACTTCCTTCCGATGTGCATTAAAAACCTACCTCTTTCAGCTAGCTGGTCTGGCCTAATACCTCAGGGTTTAAATTTTAATTGTTTTGTTAGTAATTTTAAATTTTAAAATTTAAAATTTTTAATTGTTAATTTTAACGCCAAATTTAATTGTTATTTTTAATTGTATCAGCTTTATCTAATTATTTTAATTGGTTTTTACATTGTTGTGTATGTGCACCACCCCGAGTCCCTTGGGAGAGGGGGCAGTATATAAATCTTGATAAATTAAAAATTAAATTAAAAAACTTATTAGGAAGGGAGCATGTTTTTTTACTTCTATGGTGAGCATAGAAGACATTTCATATAAGATTTCAAGACATAACCAAAATGGCCAGCTCATTCTATATTTGGCATTTCTCCTCTTTTCACATAGAGCCATTCAACAGCTTCTAAGATTATTCACTGTAATCTTACATGTACAATATATAAGGTTTCATCCCTTGTATTCTCTAAAAGAAGTGGACAGTAAAACAAGATGATACTTCTTGACCCGGTCTCCTCTTTAGTATTTTATAGCACATTTTTATGCACTGGAGAATGATTTCTGCAGCTGGAAATCTGGTGCAGTCCCAAAGGGTCTCTGTGCAATTTAAGCCCTTGTCCATGGAGAGCTTTAAATGGCAGGGAGATCTGCTTCCATTTCAGATATCTGACCTGAAGACATGAAGGGTTGAGCATGTCCTAAATAATCAAAGAGCTGGCCACAAAGTGTTGTTCCTCATGCATTGGGGTAAATGCCAGGGCTATAAACTTTAGAGTTTTCTGTAGACCCCCTTTCTCATTCATCCATTACAATACTCTTATATAGATTTCAGACTTAAAAGCATTAATTTTCATTATTGTTTCCTCATGTTTCTTGGTTAAAATAAAACATTTTTTTAAAAAAGTGCGAGGATCCATCTTTCATTTTTTCAGCAAAATATAACAAAAATAAATAAAACAATAAAACAATAAAACAATAAAACAATAAAACAATAAAACAATAAAACAATAAAATAAA